>JADLZK010005413.1:0-83193 GCA_015847255.1 Hyparrhenia diplandra
AAATTAGTATTAAAATCCTATTCATGTACATATGTTGAATTAACAATATGATGATCTTTGAGATGGACTAAGTAATAAATATCTAAATAAATAAATAAATATCCAAGTCCGAGACATCTATTTTTGTATTTGTATTCAAGAATATACCCTATTTAAATTCGAATTTAAATGTGATCCGGTGGATTGCATAAGAATTTCATCCGTTTCCACCCCAACCTCGGTCTCAACGATTTCAGGGGCTGCCGCTCTCGGTTATTCGCATATCTTGTCCCAATATCCCAGCAAGCAAGCAGAGCTTTGCTGTACGGGCTCTTCCACTCCAAAGAGGACGGCAGCGACCTTGCCTGAGCGGCTATGGATGTCAAGTGCCGTCGTCTGGAGGGGAAGGTGGCGGTGGTGACGGCGTCCACGCAGGGGATCGGCCTGGCCATCGCCGAGCGCCTCGGCCTGGAGGGCGCCGCCGTCGTCATCTCCTCCCGCAAGCAGGTCCGGCCGGCAAATCTTGTCGTTTCTTCTACCCGGCCTCCTTGCTTGGTACTGCTCTTTCTGATTGATTGGGGGTTTCTGTGGATCGATTTGCAGAAGAACGTGAACGAGGCGGTGGAGGGGCTCAGGGCCAAGGGTATCATCGCGGTGGGCGCCGTCTGCCACGTCTCCGACGCACAGCAGCGCAAGAGCCTCATCGAGACGGCCGTCAAGGTCAGTGTTCGGGTCTTGGGGAAAGAAGGGGGTTTCAGTCTTTCAGATGGATTACATTGTCAGATTCCTCTTGTTGCTGAGCTATTCGATCAGGGTCAACGTTTTTCCCAACCTTGTGGAAAGCCTAGAATTAAGTTTGGAGCACATGTGCATCATGAACTGCGGTTAACTCTGTTTTTCCCCCCTGTGAACCGAGAATTAAGTTCATTCATTCATAGCTTTATTACTATCACGAGCCACAAGGCTCAGTACAAACTCTTGGGAGCAGGCCAGTCCAAACAGCAGACTGACGCTTCTACATGAAAAAGGAGCAAAGGAACACAATCACTACATGAACAAGAAGCAAAGGACCAAAGGATATATACACTCTATCTAGTAAAACTAGTTGCGATCAGACGCCACAAGAAAGGGAAGAGGGTGCTTCCTGGGGCGAGATCATAGATTCTTGACTTTAGGGCCGTCACAAGCATAGTTGAATCCGTTTCAACATTGATATGCGAAATTCAAATAAAGAGCATCATGTGCTGACTGAATCTTTACTGCTCCAGTTGCTAACCTAAGTACCCAACACCACTGTAGTCATGTAAAATGAAGCCCCACCCATCTGTTTACTAGCATTGTTGAAGGCTACATCAATATTCAGTTTTATCACTTGGTAGGCTTTGGAGGGGTTGGCTTCTCCTGCTGTAAGGAGTTGATCTGTGCAACTATGCTTCTGCTCCTATGAATCACCTCTTCATAGGATCTTGCAAGTTCTCCAGCGTTAATCTTGTGTTACAAACCTGCTTGATTCTCCCGCTGGATGCATATATCAACTTCAAGCAACCATGTATTCATAATCAAATCTCACTGTATACAAGAGTTTTCAATATACAGTTTGGGGTAAATTGGAGGAGAATTAGAGGTAAAGACTAGGTACCTGCAACAGCAGGGGATGGGTATAAGAGGGAGAGGATCAGGGGAAGGGGATCAGAAAGAGAATGATGAGGAAGAAGAGGCTGCAACCTTCCTCAGTTCTTTGACTTTGGTTTGCCCATATAGATAGGAAGGCCCAGATGTTTCTAAGTTCTTGCTTCATTCCTAATATCAAGTGCTGACATAAACTTCCTTTTATTCACTTTTTGGTATTCTTGCTGAACATGACCGAGGATTTCTCTTTATTGATTGTCTGCCCCGAGCAAGACTCTTACAGTGAAAGTACATGATGTAGATGCTGTGCAATCTGTTCATTTGCATGAAGGAGAACTAGTGAATCAATCTGTGAACGAAAGATGGTTAATGCTCGGCGCTTGTTGGCATACCTATACTCCAGTCAGGTCCACCCTTGCTTCAGATACATGGAGCACAGATGAAAAACCTTCAGCCCATAGAATAGATATAGTTATATTGGATCACCTTGTATTAAACCTCTTATTGGAATAATTTCATCAGTTTTACTAACCATTTACTTTGAGCTTATATGGTACTGGAGAGACACATCTCATGACAATATGAACTAATCTTCCATCAAAGCCCAATTTGATCATCATCTTCTTAAGGAAGGACTATTCACTGCTTGCTTAATCCATTTTCTTAAGGAAGGACTATTCACTTCTTAAGGAAGCCCACTAGAGTAGAATTGTTTTTATGAAATGAAGAACTAAGACGAACTCAGTAATAAAAAATATCTACTGGAGTTTCACTGATGAGTATAACACTTTTTTATTAGCTGAGTTAATAGCTTTCCAAGCCAATGAACAGTAGTGTAGCATATTTTTATCATGTGAAAGTTTGAAGCCAAAAGATTATGTGCCATTTCTCTTTTTTTTATCTGTTCAATCTTGTAACATTCAGGTGATGGCTAGCTGAACTTACATTTATTTTGTTAACATTTCGACACACAAGGATCATACTGTCTTATTCGTTTGCATCTAATGTGTACCTTTTTCATTATCTGCAACCACTTGTTCCACTAAGCATGTTGTACAGTGTTTTAGTTTCTCTTCATGTCTTAGATACTGTAAGGCATTTGAGGGCGTGGTGATTCTTGTTGTAGTAATCAACTGATTGTATTGTTGCAGAGCTTTGGGCACATTGATATTCTTGTCTCCAACGCAGCTGCAAATCCTAGTGTAGATGGCATACTTGAAATGAAAGAGTCTGTTCTCGATAAGCTGTGGGATATTAATGTCAAGGCTTCTATCCTTCTTCTTCAGGTGTGCAAATTCTTTTCACCTACTTTACATTCTGTATCAATAAAGTTGACATCATTCTCTTCCTCTACCAATTACCAAATGATTTTTTAGGATGCTGCTCCCCACCTACGGAAGGGGTCATCTGTGATTATCATTTCTTCAATTGCTGGTTACAATCCAGAGCAAGGATTGTCAATGTATGGTGTCACAAAGACTGCTCTCTTTGGTCTCACAAAGGTATATGTTTATCTGTTTTTTTTTTTTTTGGTTATTTTCCACTTTGTTTGATGTGACTGATTTTTGTTCGTCGGTAGCCATTTTTCACACTGTCATTTTCCGGTGGCCTTTGGCATTGGTGGAGCCTTGCACGATTTTTTAAGATAACTTGGCAAACTAATTTTTTTACTTTATTACTTACTTATTGATATTTACCTTTTAGGCTCTTGCTAGTGAGATGGGACCCAATACTCGTGTTAACTGTATAGCCCCGGGTTTTGTTCCTACACGGTTTGCTAGTTTCCTCACAGAAAATGAGACCCTTGTAAGTGATTTCTGTCTTCACTTGCATAGTTTGTATTCATATATATTTCAATGATTGGTTAATGAAAAGGAAACATTTGACACTGATAATGTCTCCTCATTATCCTAAAAAATTTGTTGTTCTATATATTATTTAATGCATATATGGATCATAGTTTACTTAGACGGAAAAGAAAATATATGGAAACTCAATTCAAAATGCATTAACCAACTTTTGAATGCTCTTTTGCGCCACGTGAAGGCTACCCTATCAATTTTTATTATTGCCTTTAAACATTTTCCTTGTATGATGTCTGATTTCAATTGTTGCATATTATCTGATTGCTACGTGTTTCTATTCTACTGTATATTTTATTTCCATGTTTCAAAAGCTAGAAATGGCTTGCTAGAAAGGATGGTTTAGAAGGGGGTATTTAAATTAGATGCCATTATCCATGTGACGGTATTAAGGGGATTATTACATATGATAACTAGAGGTACAAAACTTTAATAAACTCTCCTAGTATGTCATAATTATATTATTTTGCGCAAAAAAATTGACTCATACCTATTCATTTCAAGACTTTATCCAGCTTATTGTTGTTCTTTCCATTCAAATGCATGTACCTAACCTAAATCATTCTGCAGAGTAAAGAGCTTAAGGAGAGGACCAAGCTTAATAGATTGGGTACTGTGGAGGACATGGCTGCGGCTGCGGCATTCCTGGCGTCTGACGATGCATCATACATTACAGCTGAAACAATCGTTGTTGCTGGAGGGACACAGTCTAGGCTGTAAAGATGGCTGAAGTTTATATAGACTTGTGCTAATTATGTGTACTGGTGCCGATTGCCACTAGGTCAAGGCACATAGATGGTATAGCAACTATATGCTGTAATAATTGGGTATGAAGCTCCGAGTTTGTGCCAAGTTGGCTACTGTTCATTGAATTGGATTGCAGTGTGACTTGAGCCCCCATCATAAAATATAATAATGGACTTTCAGTTGATTTAAGTCAAGCCATCCTAAGTTTGGTATAGAAAAGACTAATAATATGTATTGTACAATATCAAATGAGCTCTTTAGATACATGATGAAATGTATTTTCACATTTTAGCTATTTGATGTCGTAGATATGATCAGACTTAGGATGGCTTGACTTAGAATAACTTAAAACACCTTATAGTGTAGAGTTTATATTAGAGGTTGGAGGGAGTATAAGGGATGGCAGTATACTGGGATAGAGTTACAGACGAAAAAGACCCAATGAAAGCATAAGGGACGAAGGTATCCTAAGTTTTTCATGCAGACTAAACATACCCTAAGCTAAGAAAAAAACCCTACTCCTATGTTGCTTTTTAAAGTTTTTGTCTAAACAAATCAGGATAATTTTATACAGTGCAGGTATGTATATAGTATACTATACTATTTATCAGCATTCATTTATTTATGCAAATAAAAGCTGGCATTATTTTTTTCTCCTTTATAAATGGGAGACTAATAATAGCTAGTGCCCTGTACCTACTCTCTCCAGCATTGCTTCTCACACAACAAAAAGGAAATATTGTGCTCATGCAAGATCTTCGGATGGGAATGTGTGGGTGACAGTATCCCAGTTAAACCAGCCATTCCATATTTGCATGCAGCTTCCTTTCACACATTCCATTTTGTGGATCTGATCTTCTCTTGTTCCAAACTTTTGTTTCTTCGTTGCATCTTTTTGTGTCAGTAAAAATTTCGAAACAAAGAGAAGGCTAGAAATTAAACTGAGCCGAGGATTGTAGGGGCTCAAGAGGTAAACATGATGTTATTGTAATCATTGATCTTGTTTCCTTTATATTTGAATGTCTTTGGGAATGTTGTTCTAAGTTTCCTAAATAGCCTAAACTTGCTGTGTAGATGGATTGTTCTGGGAGGAAGGAAAAAGATAGAGAAATACTTGGCTATCGCTGGCCATGTAAGTTGAATACTTCTTCCAAATGTGGTAAGTCATTTTTTTTTTGTTTGTGCAATCAAATTTAAAAGTTTCAAATTCTTTCTAATATATGAAATTCACTTGGCTTTCTTGATCCTCTAAGGGTTTTTTAATTATTTTTCTCCGGAAAAAGAGAAGAATTCTGAAACCACTGATCCTCTAATTTTATAGGACTTCTCCAAGTGTTGAAGTATGAAATCTCATAGAACTAGTGATTCTTTGAATATGCCTACAACAGTTTTTCCATAAGTTTTTGGTTCTCAATAGGAGACAATAAATACATGACATGCAGAGTTTTTCGTTTTCCACAAGGGTAACTCAGATGTTGTTTGTGTTTTGCTGTAAAAATTTACTGTCTTCTTTTAATAGAAATTCTTTGAGCTTATCCTATTCAGAACAGATCTAAACATCAGTGAAAAGAGATGCTGCAGTTACAGTTTTTTTTTTTTTTTTTTTTTTGAAAGAAAACAGTTAAAGCTCAGAGTTTATGTTTGTTTCATTCCACAGGAACAGTCACCAAAGATAGTTCACAAAAAGTTCTCTTGGCACCCAACAATGGCCCATCAGCAGGAAGACCAAAATCATGGACAAGTGAGCACCAGTCCTTCTGTTACCCCTGCTGAAACCGATAACAGAACACCAGCAGACAAGGTTGACAAGAAGGAATCGAGCTCCTCGTCTTCCAATTCATCAGAAAACTTAGACGAGGATGATTTCTTTCAGATAGAGGGTCCAATACTAGGCAGTACATTATCATTTGCTGATAATGCAGCAATCAGTTCATCTTCGCATCCTTCAAGTCATGCCCCCACTGACCCAAAGCAGTCACCATCAGTCCAGGCCATGTCTAGGGCACCGGATCAGTGTCCAGACCCCAAGAGGATCCCATCGTCTATTTTCGCAAGGTCAAAATCGAAATCACCAACAGACTGGAGCGTGACATCAAATGAATCTCTCTTCAGCATCAATGTCGGGAACACGAGCTTCTCAAAGGATCATCTCTTCTTGTATGGCAAATCAGGTGATCTTGGCAACCCTAATGATCCATTGGCGCCCCTGCCACCGCTGCCAAGGCTGAGTGCTAGCTCTAGCCCAATGAGCACTGAGGTGGTAACTGCACAGGCCAAAGTGAAGCCTGATGGGGTTGACAATAATGATTATAACAACATGTCACACCGGTCTGATGCTAGCACAACAAGCTTCGCATTCCCAATGTATGGCCTCTCTGCTTTCCATCCCTCAAGAGTTTCAGCTATTTCAGCAATTTAATTACTGAATGTTCACAAGTTGTAAGTCCCATTCAACATTTCATAGTAGAGCAGCAAAAAGCAATCTCTAATAGTACTCAATAGAGCATCTGCAAATAAAGTTCAGTTAGCATTGCTAAAGAGTGGACTATGATAATTAGACTGTCAATATGTGTTTGCATTGGTGAAAGATTCAACCAATGTTTTCTGAATCATATGTGTTACGTATTCATTCCTAATTATCTGCAATTTCTTCAGATTGGAAGGTGATGTGAGGTCTAGTGCATCCCTGAAAGACGACCCTCCTGAGCTTGCTGGGCATAGCACATCGCAGCCATCACAGCAGGCAGAGCCTCTTGTTGAGCAGGAGGCACCGAAAGTTGAAGACAAGGCACTGGTTGCTGAGAAGGCCCTGGCCCAGGCCCCAGCCCCGGAACCGACACCAGCACCAGCACCAGCACCAGCACCAGATTCGACGCCACAACAACCAGCCGCGACAAAATGGTTTCCTTGCTGTTCTTGCTGTCCATGCTGACGGATTCAGTTCCCTCTCCATGGGATTTGCCGAGTCTCTGAAGTAGCAGAAGGCTGGATGCAGCAACAGGCTAAAGTCAACCATCTATATGGCCTGGATTTGCTAGTAACTGGGTTGGTTCTGATCGATCAGCAAACTACGTTAATAGAAACAACAGTCAACCAAATTACTTGCTCTGACGAGTTTTGTAGATTATTACAACAATAGCATATGTATACACTAGTAATTTTGTTTTGTTAATTCGTGACGGTAGCTACTAGCTAGCAAGAGAGAATATGGTGCTATTACACTTCATTTCTCCTCAATTTGCACGCAGCTTTTAAACCAATACTATATAAACAATTTTCAAGGACAGTCAAAATATACTTTCGTGGATGGTTTTCGAAACCGACCTTAGGCCACCGATTAAGACAAACAAGCACTTATGTAGGGCAGGCTAGTTTTGAGATCCATTGAGATAGTTGTTGCAAAATTTTGTGCACCGGAGGTCCGGAGCTCTATGTTGAGTACCCACAAAAGGAGGCGCGGAAGCAAAACTATGACGGCTCCGACTAGAATAGAACCTAGCCGGATTTTCAATAGAAAGTATTGGCGAAGTATAAATTTGGACAACCTTCTTTATATCCGACTAGGACCAATAGGCAATAGGCCCGGCCCTGAACAAATTATTATAGACTTGAGGGCCCAAACCAATATAAACGCTTTAAGACAACTCAATAATATAATGACAGATTCTAACAAGTGTAATGCACAAAAAAATTCTTATGAAACAAGTTGTATTCCCTCCAACAAATTATAGTTCGTTTGATTTTTTTGAGTTAAGTTTGAGGGTTAAAATTTACCTTTTTCAAAAAGTTTTATTCATTGGTTCAGTTAAATTTAAGTCATTCTTAAATATCATTCGGTTAATAAAGCAAATCATAACAAAAGAAGTGATATTTTGCACAAAATTTTGAATAAAACTAAGTGGTCAAAGTTGGGGTTGAAAAAGTCGTCCAAACTATAATTTGTGTGATTTAGTACATCTTGTCTTACCCCAAAAATTTCTTCTAACATTTGCTCGTCCAAGTCCAAGTCATTGGTGATGGCCCCAATATCAATTTCATGTAATAATTTCTTCGCGATGCATAAAATTGTCAAACCAATTAATCTTTCTTTGGACATTACGGATCTCAAATTAATTCTTCAATAGTTTTAGCTTTGAAAAGGTTCTTTCAGCTGATAGGATCCGATAAGCGAATTGGATCAACTCTACATGGGACGCCATGGACAATAGACTCGCGGAATTGCAAAGCACATACTTGGGGTTGGGTTGTATACTATACTACTTGCTAGCGTATTTGAGGTCGGACCCGGGACTCATGGGCCCCTTTTTGGCCGCTCCGTTGGCACCCCCAAGGGCCGGGCCACGAGGACCAATCAATCCAACACTAAGGCTCACGCCAACTGAACATAAAGACTATTACTCGATCACAATCAAGGTCCTGAACCAATATAAATTGCTCGACACTTGCGTTGAGCAAAGCACGAACAACTGTCTCGGGTAACTCCATAGAAGGGCTATCTGTCGTAAAACACCAACAATCTCTAGAGAGCAGAGATGATTCTCGAAACAAGAAACAAGATATATAAAAGTTGTTGGAGGGTGAATATATACCAAAAAAACAGGTTTTATTCATTGTCTCATGTAAGTGTGGGCTTAACCATAATGACCATTAGTTTTCGGTAATCTAGAGACCACAACCCTTAAAACATCCGAAACCCTATGTCACATATGAACACGCTCCAAACAAAGCCGGCTGGCCCCCCTCGTCCTGTCGTCCAAACCATACATACGTGTGAAGGTGCCAAGATTTCCCACCCAAAAGCGACTTGTGCAGTTGTATTCGTCCAAGTCCAAGCTAGCCGCCTGGTGGCCGTGTGGCGGTCCCGAGTCAACAATTTCCAGCCCGCGCAACAGAACCTCCACCTCCACCTCCACCTCCACGGCACGGGTGGCGGGCCACCTCGTCCGTCATGGCGTCATCATCCCACCCACTCTAGAGAACCAACCCGAGCGAAGCGAGCCCACCTCCGCCCCGCCCCGCCCCGCACGGTTGCTCCATTCGCACTTTCGCAGCGGGCCACGAGGAAGGGGTCCTCCGCCACGCCTTTCCGAATCCTCCCTCCCTCCCTCGCTCGCGACGACAGCCGGCCCGGCCTGGCGGCGCCGCCGAGGCTGACCTGACCTCCGTCCACCCGCTCCGATGCCGCCCCGCGCCCCGCCGCGCCGGCCCGCCTCCGCCACCGCGGGAGGAGGCGGGCCCGCCAGCTTCGGCGACTCCGCGCGCGTGCTGCTCGCGCTGGCCGCGCTCTACGCCGCCATGTCGCTCCTGGCCTACCGCGTCATCCACATGCGCCACGTCGCGCCGCTCGGCGCCGACGCGCCCCCGGGGAACTTCTCCGAGGGGCGCGTGCTCCACCACCTCCGCCGCCTCGCCGTTGACATCCCTGGCCGCCAGGTCCGTCCGCGGCAAACCCCACACCCCTTCCGCTCCTGTAGCCTGGATGCCGATGCTGATTTGCTGCTGCTCTTCTGTTCCTGTGGCTGCAGGAGGGGAGCCCAGGGCTGGAGGCCGCCGCGCAGTACATCAAAGGGGAGCTCCAGAGTCTCGCCGCGCGCGGGCCCCGAGTACAGGTGAATCCCTCCCTCCCTCCCCTTCCCTGCTTGTTGATTCCAATCGATCATGAAGATTCGTTTGAGTGCCTGCTCTGCTCTGGCCGGGTACCACAGATTGTGGCTCCACTGATAGTGATGGTTTTGCTGTTTTCGGGCCCTAGTTGGTTTGTGGTCCTGCACGCTGGGTGCTCGCTGGATTGCTTCTCCTAGTATCGCATTAAATTCCGAGCTATGAAACTTGGGATGCGACAAAGTATTGGTTTCTATGCTTTGCTAGCTGCAGCAATCACACCAGTATCTGGGATCCAGACTTCAATTCGTTTCTATAAGATAAGATGCTCAAGTCATTCTTCTTAGGACAAAAGGACAGCAAAGTGTGGTCCAAGGATCCAAGCAGAACAAGTACGGCCAGATTTATGGTAGCTTCAAATTAGCATTCCAAGCCCCTCACTTCATCAATATTACCAAGCCTAGCAGATCCTGCCACCTGCTTAGCATTGCATTACTAGTTGCGCTAGATTTTTGCAGTGGTTTATACCTTGGCTTGAGATAGCTCAATCTTAAACTCCAGTACAATTAAAGTGGTACTTTCCAGGATATCTTTTTACACATCTATCTTTGGAATGAATGTGTTGTGTCTCTGTTTTTGGTACGTCAAGAGTAATTGGTCTGGGCATTGGGAAACAAATAAACACCACAGCAGTTTTGTTGAATTTGTATTTACAAATTTGGGAATGTCTACCATTATCTCATTTAAGGATTGCAACAACCCAGACTGAACAACTGATTTGAACAGCTCTTCTATTTTTCTTGCGTTCATTCAGTGGTTCTGGTGTACATCTTTCGCTAGTCTGTACTGTGAAGAAGTCAGAAAGTTCTGGTGCATTACCTGAATGGGAAAATTTTATTATTCGGTTTCTTCTTCTATTTGTCATTTGTTATTGACTTCACTTTTGTTTCGTCTGAAACTGAAAGCATAGATGTGGTTACTGACTTCACTTTTCGGTTCCCCTTGCAGAATAGAGGTTTATATTGACTTTTTGTTTCACCTTGCAGAATAGAAGTTGAGGAAACACTTGTTAGTGGCTCTTTCAGCATGATGTTTCTGCGCCATAGAGTAACACTAGGCTACAGGAATCATAAAAATATTGTCATGAGGTACACACATGAGTTTGCTCTCCCATAATATCTTACAATAAAATTGTTTCTTTATCTGAATTGCAAGCCCATGCAATAGGTGATTATGAATTTTATTAAGAAACTATTGAAACTACCATAGGTTGATAGTTCCTACCATGACAACACTAGCTTCAATGTATGTTAATCCTTATCAACTGTATAATTTACTTGTGTTATGTATCTGTAAAGCATATATCTAACATATATAGTGTTACTTGAGCATCATGCTATGTATTGCCTCTACAATCTTACAATCTTATCTTCAAGCGTACTGACTAAAACTTGTAACTACATCTTGTCTTGTTCACTTATTAGCTCTTTTCAGAAGCAGCAGTGGAAATAGTTTTTAATTGCATACAGCATATGGTAGGAGTCCAACCATTGATATCAGCTACCTAGATGCATAATAAGTACTATTAACTAGAAGTTTTCTATCAAGACAATGAAAGGGTGAACCGAGTCATAAGCTATTCTACTGACCTACCTTATTTTAAATTATATCGCCCATGGCTTATGAGGCTCAACTCTTGTAATAATCCAATTTAGGTTAGAATCCATCAACAGGGCCACTTTATCTATGGTTGGGCTTCTATAGGGATATCAGTTTGCCTGTTTTGTATCCTTTTAAAGAGTAATTTAAACAAATTATTTTCTAAGATATAACAATTAATTACAGGATTTCATCAAATGTTTCAGAAGATGATGATCCATCCTTGTTGGTAAATGGTCATTTTGACAGTCCGCTTGGATCTCCTGGTGCAGCAGACTGTGGTTCTTGTGTTGGTAAGTACTCTTTCTCTTGCTTTTTTGTTTTTGTAAGAACAGTGCTTGTTCTTACTATGCAGAATTCTATGAGACTGTATCTTATGGAGTATTTCCTGTCCAGCATCTATGCTTGAGCTATCACGACTCATCATTGACTCTGGGTGGGTCCCTCCTCGACCGGTGATTTTCCTTTTCAATGGTGCAGAGGAACTTTTTCTTTTGGTATGTTACCTATCTGGTTGACCACTTTTCACATTTATAAGAATATAATAAGATGCAAATGCATATATAAAAAAATGATCATGGTTGTTCTGGGATGTATAATGAAGGTCATTTTGGTTGGCTTTGCTTGAATTTAGGGCCTGTTTGGTTCATGGGACTAGGGACTAGGGACTAAATGGGACTAAAAATTAGTCCCTAGTCTCTTCTAAGAGTCTATTGAAATAGGGACTAATTGAGACTAAAAATTAGTCCCTGGTCCTCATGTTTGCTAATTTAGGGACTAAATGGGACTAAAAATTAATCTCTAGTCCCTAGTTCCATGGGAACCAAACAGGCCCTTAATCTGAGCTAGTTTGAAGGGCTGTATACCATTTGATCTTATCAGATGGGAGGAGTTACCTTTGAGAAATTGCAAAATTTTTCATTTTCTTGGTCAAAATAGTTGTAGGGTTGCCAACTTGCCATCCTGGAAATCTGTCACTATAGAAAAACACTGAGTCGCCAAAACAAATTTTCTTATGGAATATTTTTAAAAGAATCAACTGACTATTGTAATCTAATAGACATATGCAAATTTTGTGTTGATTTGTTCCTGTGCTTTCTTTTTAACCAGGGCTCACATGGTTTTATCAAGACACATAGATGGAACAGGACAATCGGGCGCTTTCATCAATATTGAAGCTTCTGGAAGTGGGGGTACAGGTATCATTTTGTACTTATTTATTGTGTGTTTTGTGCTCCTCAAGGCAACTCGAGTTCAAGACCAACCTCAAATCTTATTTTGATAGTTCTTAATGTATCCATGTTATCCACTTCATATTCCATCTGATGAATGGTTTACCTAGAAATTATCGTTCTCAATAAGTAACTTTTATAGCATATATTAGTCTTACTAGATATACCCTCATCTCAGAAAAATATAGTACGAAATATTCTGATTGAGTAGCTGAAGTTTCATGTGCAGATATGTCTCTTCCTGCAATATGGGTTCAATTTTGTTCTGTGTTACTTGTTCATCGGTGGTTAAGTTGTCATGTGTGTCTTTCTGCTTTTGGTGGAATTGCTGGTTATTTCCTTCATGCAGCATCTATAGTTTCAAAAGGCCCACCAGTTAGACTTATCAAACATTTGACTCTTCTTCTAGTTTAAATTGGCAACTTGCATTAATGTACGGGCAGGTATTTTTTATTGAATATTTATTAGTTCTTGTGTATTGTCTTGTATACAAGAAACCTTTATTGGAAACAGAATCACTCTATTCCTCTGTCAGAATCAATTCACTCAATTCCTCTCTTTAGCTTGAACACAAAATTTTAGGAGAGATAACACAAGCAGCTAGTAACACAACCTTGTACTTATTGATCTTATAGATTCACACTACAAGTTTACATCAACTCACTTGATCTTCTCCACCAACCAATACTACTAACTTGATCTTCACGGTCAACCACTACTACCGTGCTAATTAAGTATTACATATAATAAACAAGCTTCAAGATTTCCTATATCATATAGCTCCAGCTTCCTTTTTTCACAGCCATAAGGGTGCTAGCCCTCTGAAGCAGCAGCCGCAATAAACAGCCACAGTAGAATTCCTGTGCAGCTGTGTCTTTCAGCTGCCGCAGCCGCAGCCAGCAGAAGCAAGCACGCCCTATAGTCAATAGTCATGTAGGTCAGTCTGCTTCAATACCTACCTAAACAGCACAATTCACCATCTGTTGTACTACTGTTACAGTTCAAGTTTAAAACAAACTTTGTTACCATATTCTAGCTAACCTTTTATTATGTTGATCATTAAGATAGAAGTTCAGACTTTCATTTTAAAATATGAATTAGCTCTATTTTATTTATTCAATCTTCTTGTCGTGATTTATGACTTATGATTAAGATCTAAACAGATTCTGGTAATGCTGGATAAGAAATAATAAGACTACTAATGATTTTTGGTTTTGTTAAGACTACTTTGCTGATCTCTGATCCTAGCAATTTGTCTTTTTCTTCACCAGATTTAGTTTGTCAATCTGGACCGGGCTCCTGGCCTTCTCGCATTTATGCTCAGACTGCAAAGTACCCTATGGCAAATAGTGTTGCTCAGGTTCTTGCTCCTTACCTTGTTTACTCAACATAATTACTATGTAAATTGTGGAAGGAATACTTTTTTGTGTCTGCATGTGGAGTGAGTGTGGGCCATAGTCACAGAAAACAGGGTCAAAGGCGTTGACTGACCTGGGGACGCAGGGTCATTGACTGTGTTCCGGTTTACAAGCATTTATATGTTGTCAGAGATGTATTTGTAATATCTTATCACAATAATCTTTGTTGGAGTGGCAGCCGACACGATAGCTTGGTGGTGAGCATGTTAGCAACCAGCAAAGCTGTAAGTTAGCAACCACAATTCAATAGGAGCACCAAATTGCAATGTCACCAACTAAGATGCGAGTGCATAAAAAAGGGGGGAGGGAGGCGGAGGAGTGATCCTAAATTGCATATTTCAATGTGCCTTTTTTTCTCAAAAAACTATGGTTATTAAGGCGGTAAATCGAGACACGGCGACCTGGCCATTCAAGTCAACTAGGTGACGCCATACACGTGTCCTAACCAGCATAGCAGATAGCAGTACAGCCCATGTTTGTAAGAGTCAGTTTCATGATGATCAAGAAGCAAAGGCAGAGTAGTAGAGCACCCTAGCACTAGTAATAAAAAATCACAAAGGCACAGATCACTAACTGTAGTTGAGGACGCAGATGAATAAACTAAATTAATTTATGGGAACGCACATTCACACAAAGCATCTTTCTATACAAAATCACATCAGACCACAAGCTCAAGCTTTGAGCACCTAGCAGTCTAATATCCACCCAGAAACACAAGTAGCAGAGCAAACTGCATGACCTGCTGACTACTATCATATCAAAAAAATAATAAAAAAAGAGCACACGTGCTGAGCTGGAAGACAGGAACTGGCGGAGCAGAGGAAGGAGCCATGAAATCGTGAATCGATGCCACCAATCAGCAGAGAAGAGGGAGGGAGGACTAGAGGAGTCACTAATTGGTAGAGAAAAGTAAGGGTCAAATCAACAGAGGGAGGGGTTAGTAGATGAAGAAGAGGCGGGGATTCCACCGGCGTGCTGCCAAGAACCAGTTGCACACCCTCGTCCATTCCCCCCACTTTGTTAATTGGCACACTGGGGAGATGGCTTAGGGCTTCACAGGAGCTGTAGGCCTGTGATTTCCTGCCGGCGCCCAACTCCCATCTGTCTCCTTCGAGCGCAAATCTCCATGCATCGTCATGCGGTAATTTTTTTTGCGTGCGCAACAACCATGGCCGCACTCATGCCCAATCTCACTTTGATTCGCTTTTTTCACGCGTGCAACTTCCACGTCTGCACACATGCCCAATCCCCCTCCAATTTGCTCATTCGACGCCTGCCTCTGGCTGCTCAAGGCATAGACGTTGCCAAATCGTGCCTAGGTAATGACAATTGGTCGTGGGAGGCTAGCTTCCAGAGTGGAAGCCATATCACCAGAGAATGGAGATGCTAGGATAATTGGATTTCTCAATTAGAGCTAACCCTAGAAGGGTAGTCATATAGTGGCATACATGGGCCTCATGGGCCTAGCCTCATGGGCCTAATACTCATACTCCAACACCCCCCCGCAGTCTGAACTACCGTCGCAGCGGAGTTTGCAGACTGGACACGAAAAGAAGTACAACACAGGAGCCCCCCCACAGACGCAACTAGCCACGGGTGATGTTGAGGCTGGAGCGAAACTCGGTGAAGGTCGAGGATGGGAGACCCTTGGTGAAGATGTCGGCGAACTGGGAGGTGGTCGGGACATGCAGGACCCGAACTTCGCCAATGGCGACCCGATCACGGACAAAGTGTAGATCGATCTCCACATGCTTGGTCCTCTGGTGCTGCACAGGGTTAGTGGAGAGGTATACGGCGCTGACGTTGTCGCAGTAGACCAGCGTGGTCCTGGAGAGAGGGTCGTGGAGCTCGGCAAGGAGTCGCCGGAGCCCGGGAAGCCTCGGCCACGCCATTAGCAATTGCGTACTCCGCCTCGGCCAAGACCGAGCGGGAGACGACTACCGACGCCAGGTGACCGGGACACCAAGTTGCCACCAAGGAAGACGGCGCGTAGCGAGAGGTGGGGCGCCGAGTGTCGACACCCGCCCGGGCGGCGTCGGTGTACACCACCCGGCTCGGTGGAGGGAGACCGGTGAAGCGCACTCAGAAGTCAACGGTGCCGCCGAGGTAGCGGAGGAGGCGCTTTGAGAGCGATCCGTTGGGGCTCTCGAGGATCATGCATGTAGAGGCAAATCCGCCGCGACGGCGTAGGTGATGTCCCGGTCTCGTGAAGGCAGATGCGCAGTGCACCCGCCCGTGAGACCGGATTAAAGGTGCGCCACGCGACCGCCCTCGCCTCCGACGATTTGCCCCGTGTATCAACCCGAGTGGAGCAAGGCTTGCAGCCCGTCATCCCCGCCGCCGCTCGAGGATATCAAGAGTGTATCTTGCCGCCGGGTGAAGAAGAAGTCCGGTGGGGACGAGGCTCAACAAATGACCCCGAGAAAATGGTGGAGCATGCCCGGATCCTTCAAAGGAAACTCCCGGCGAAGAGCGCCGATAATGCGGTGTAGTAGTGAAGGACCGGAGGCCGTGAGGACAATGTCATCAACATAAAGCGGCAGTAATGCAGCCTCGGCTCCATGGTGGTAGATAAATAGGGGCGTATCGACTTGGCCTCCACAAAACCCGGTGACACCAAGAAGGCCGCAATCCGAGAGTGCCACGCCCGAGGGGCCTGCTTGAGGCCGTAAAGAGACTTGTTGAGTCGGCGGACCATGTCGGGGGAGAAGAGTCGACAAACCCCCGGGCCGATAGGCAGACTGTCTCGGTAAAGGCTGCCATGCAGAAGGCATTCTTGACATCCGGTGATGTACCGCCGGGAGCGAGCAAGAGCCGGTGAGAGCACCGTGACGGACGGTGGCCGGCTTCACCACCGGCTGAAGGTCTCATCATAGTCAACTCCCGGCGCCGAGTAAACCCGCGAAGAACCCGGGCCGAGCCTTGTACCGCCCACGGTACCATCCGCCCGCCGCTTGTGTGTCCGTGATCCATTTGCCGGTGACGACGTTTGAGCCGGGCGCGGCACCGATCCCAAGTCTGATTGGCGAGGAGAGGCGCATCTCTTCCATTGCACGGCGCCCTGAGGGTCGGACAGGGCCGCGAACGGAAGACGGTACCGGGACACCGCGAGTCGCCGGCATCGCCGCAAGAGCCCGGACCGCAGAGTACCCGCCGCGCGCCGCGTCACCATCGGTGAACATGACGCGGGTCGCGGTGAAGCAACGGCGGGTGGTACACCGGCGACACAAAGACGCAGCGGGGACGCGGGCGGGCAAGAGGTGTAGCCGGTGGTGAGGAGGCCACCGTGGTGTCGGTGTCGTCGGTGAAGAAGACACCACCGTGGTGACCGTGGAGCCGCAGAGAAGGAGAGGCCACCCCCCGGTGGGGCGGGTGGCGCGACGGCCGAACCCGGCGGTTGGTTGGTGCGCGCGGCTCAACGAACGGCCCCGGTGCAACGCACACCTGGCTGGGCGCCGCGGTCCGAGGAGCGCACACGGGTGTCCCTTGGCCCGCGGCAGGCCGCCCGGAGGGTGAGACCACCGGACTCGCACAAGGTGCGGAGTCGTTGGTACGGGGGCGGCGAGCCGAGACATGGTGAAGGAGGACCTGCAGGAAACAGTAAAGGTGGCTCGGCCACCGGGTCAGCAGGACACATCTCAAAGAGGTTGAGGTCAGGAGAAGAAGCCGGGGTGGTGGTGGTGGTGGAGAAGGGGAAGACTGACTCATCAAACACCACATGGCGAGAGATGAGGACCCGACGAGAGGTGAGGTCATAGCACCTGCAGAACCCTTGTGGTCCGAGAGAGTACCCGAGGAAGACACACGTGGTCGAGCGGGAGCCGCTTTGTGGGGAGCGGTGGCAGCGGTGTTGGGGTAGCACGCACACCCAAAGACACGGAGGTGCTCGTAGCGAGGAGGGGTGCCGAAAAGGGCATGGTGTGGCGTGGGAGCTGGGCAGGCAGCGGAAGGAAGGCGGTTGAGAAGGTAGGTGGTGGTGTGAAGACTCTCAGCCCAGAAGCGAGCAGGAAGGGACGCCTGGAGAAGAAGGGTGCGCAGGACGTCGTTCGTGGTACGGATCATGCGCTCCGCCTTGCCGTTCTGGGAGGAGGTATACGGACAAGACATGCGGAGCTGTACCCCGTGCTCAAGGAAGAAGGCACGAGAGGGGCTGTTATCGAACTCACGGCCATTGTCACACTGGACGGCCTTGATGGTGCAGCCGAATTGAGTCAACACCCATGCGAAAAAGTGGTGAAGAGAGGGAAAGCCCCGACTTGGCACGCAAAGGAAAGTCCACGAATAATGCGAAAAATCATCAACCACCACCAAATAGTATTTATAGCCGAGTTACCGATGACAGAGGAGATGTCCAGAGGTCGCAATGTATAAGATCAAAAACATGAGCCGCATGTGAAGTGGAAGAAGAAAAAGGAAGACGAACATGGCGGCCCAGTTGGCACGCATGACACAAATGCTCATCGTGAGCTCGAGTACATCGAATGTCTGAGCTACGGCTAAGCTGCATCAAGGCGTCACGTCCAGGATGGCCGAGACGGCGGTGCCAAGTAGTAGACGAGGTAGTGGCGGCGAAAGCAGCTGACAAAAAGGCCGGCGACGAAGAGGAAGAAGACGCCGGAAACCGAAGAGTGTAAAGAGAGGCCCGTCTTTGTCACACGGAGCAGAGGACGCCGGGAAGCCAAATCCTTCACAAGAAGACCAGAGGAGTCAAACTCAACGAGAACAAGAATTGTCACCGTAAAAGCGGCGAATAGAAAGAAGGTTGTGAACCATGGAAGGAGCAACAAGAACATCGGGAAGACGAAAAGACCCATGAGCCCGGGCGCACCCACGGAAGTGACAGAAGACACGACCCATTTGCGACCATGATGGACGAAGGAAGGGAGGAAGAAGGAGGGCGAACCGACGAGAGTATACCGGGGTCGGGAGTGGTGTGGTACGTGGCCCCCGAGTCGGCGACCCACTCTAGGCCAAGCAGGAGGGGTCAGGGACGCCGTGTTGTGGTAGGCGTCCAAGGTCGCCGGGTCCCGACCAACCGGCCCGGGCGAGGTACCGGCCGGAAGCCCTGGTGGACGCCGAGTAGGCGCCGGAGGGTCCGCCCACGGAGTAGTGTAGGAGTACCCCGGAGGAGCACCGGCCGAACATGGCCGCCGGTGGACGAGGCGTGCCACGGAGCCGGCTACCGGGTAGGGCCACATCGAGATGCGCCCGACCACGGGTGCCGGAGGGTGGGCTGGTGCACCCCGAGGGCGCGTGCACCGAGGGTGGCCACCGCCACCGCCTCCGCCACCACGACCGCGCCTTTGCCGCCACGGGCGACGGCGACCACCACCACCACCACGGCCCCACCACCCGCCGGCCCGGGGGGTGTGCCAAGGAGAGACGACGGAGTGGACGGGCGCAGAGGTGGAGTCGCGGCGAGTCGTGCCGAGTGGACGAGGGTGCCGGCGCAGAGACCGCCACAAGGCCGAACTCCCTCGCCGAGCTCCTCCATGACAAGGTCGCCACGGACCGCAGGAAGGGGGGAAGGGCGACTCGGTGAGGATGCTCCCCGAGGTGAGCGTAGCGGTCGCCGAGGCCGCGGAGGACGTTGAGCACCGTGGATACGGTCCTCCACGGGCAGCCAAGGTCGCCAAGAGAGTCTCGCCATGGCCTTCATCTTGCGGCGTAACTCGGCCGACAGAGGTCACCCCGACGAAAGTCCGGAAGCTCGCCGAGCCGCATAGCCCGTGTCTCGGCGTTGCCCCGTAAACCGCCCTCAGTGCCCGGCGCCCGGGCGCGCGCGGCGGAGTGTTGAGGGAGGAGGCGTGGAGGTCGACAGAGATCGTCCCCACGATCCCGGGAGAGGACGATATCGTCGGCGCAGCCACGAGGCGGCGGTAGGTGGCAGGCGGGCAGGTCGCAGACAGACGTGGTCGCCGAGGGCGAGCGCGGAGAGTGAGGAGGACGGGGCGCGCCAACGGGCGTAGGATCGGCGACTCCGGCCGAGGACGACCGAACCGGGAGGCGGATGTTCGACCCCGCCGGCCGGTAGTGGAGCTGTGTCACACGGTCGGCCGGTCGCGCGGGGGACCACCGTGGTGGACGACATACGGTCGCGTCGCCCGGCCGCCGCCTCCGGCCCGCGGCGAGGAGGTAGCCCCGCCACGGTCGGGTGGCGGGGAGGCGAGAAGGTGCTCCACGCCGGGCGATCCGGGCAGCTGGGGGCGTCCACCGCCGCGCGCCGCGTTCGATGGCGATGGCGGCATCCTGCAGACGAGCCCGCCCGCCGCGCACTCCGCCCGGGCAGAGGGCGAGGGTTGGTGAGGGCGGACGCAGCGATGGGAAGTTGGACGGCGGAGGAGGTGGTGCGGGGAAAGGATTGGCGCCGGTTCCCGCACGCACGCCAGTCCCGGCGGCGGTCGTCATCATGGAAGGAGTCCACACCGCATCCCATAGGGCCATGGGGCGGTGAGGGAACTCCGCCATAGCCACCTTCGAGGAGACCCCCACCAGCCAGCAGGTAGAGAGGGTGTTGAGGCGCTGCACCACCGGGCCGAAGGTGGTGCACCACTTGTAGCAGCCGTGGAGAAACCTGGTGGTGGGTCACCAGGCTGGGGGCCATGCAGCAGCGGCCGGGAGGACGGAGAACCCCTTCGGGCGCCCCCATCCGCACCCCCCCGTCACCGACGAAGACCCGTCTCGGGAGATCGGGCCACGCCGCCATGGCCGCTGGGGGGGCGATGAGAGGGCCTGCCCCGGCGGCGGAAGGGAGGGCGCCGTGCGGGCCTCCACCGCCGCGGAGGGGGCCGCCGGCGACGAACGGCGGCCGGGCCGCCGGGCGCAGGCCACCCGCGCCCGCAGGAAGACCGGCCGCCTGAGTCGAAAGGCAGGCGGCGGCCTGGGCCCAAGATTGCCGGGTAGGGAGGGGAGGGAACCGAAAGAAATAGTGGGGAGGAGGAGGAGGAGGGCGCTGGCCTGCCATGGCAGCCCGGCGGCGGCGCCACGGCGAGCTCTGCGGCGGGAAAGGGGGAGAGAACCGAACAGGCTGGATACCATGCTAGGATAATTGGATTTCTCAATTAGAGCTAACCCTAGAAGGGTAGTCATATAGTGGCATACATGGGCCTCATGGGCCTAGCCTCATGGGCCTAATACTCATACTCCAACAGAGACCTGCTCGGAAAAAGCACAAACAAGATATGTTGAATGGCGCATCTTCCTGGTCGCATAAAGGGCTGTGACTTGGATGTGGCAGCCCTTTGTGCAAGCCTGTAAGCCGTCCAACATCTATTGTGTGGAAAGACATTTTTATTGGAAATAGGCAATTATTTCTGCCTCACTGGTCTGTATCTTTTAGTTCTAAATAAGCTTAAGCTCAATTTTTTTCGTGATTAATGTCTACATGAAATACTTATCAAAATTGTTAAGATGCTCATTTCTGACGCTTGGTCCATCCTTTGAGTTGATCTTCAATGCATATTGCATCGAGTGTCATCTGAGGTTATTATTTCTGTGCAATCCAGCTGATATGTTTGAATTGTGTTCCCTATATGCAGGATATGTTTGGAATAATCCCAGGTGATACAGATTATAGGATATTTGCTGAAGACATTACGAACATTCCAGGACTTGATATTATTTTTGTTCTTGGTGGTTATTTCTATCATACTTCATATGATACGTTGGAAAATCTACTGTATGTATTAAACTAGAGAAAATTTTCTAATATTTTATATGAATATATGAAGTAATATAATTGAAGAATTATTATTTCTGTACTAGCCCTGGAAGTATTCAAGCACGTGGTGAAAATTTATTCAACCTTGTGAAGGCATTCACAAATTCTATGTTGTTAAAAGAGAATGAGATATCCAATAAAGCTGCTAAGGATGGAATTGAAGATTTGCGGGCAGTATTTTTTGATTATTTGACTTGGTTCATGGTAAGTTACTCTGTATTCTTGCAAATTTGCAGGTTAACACTAATTGGTTACTGAAACTGATCCTGTAATTTTCTCGCTTTTCATATGCATTTGTCATTGCTTGTCAATTGTGATTAATTAAATATTTTTCATTCCTACACACAGGTGTTTTATTCTCGTGATATCTCTCTGATTCTTCACAGTCTACCGGTAGCCATTTTTCTTCTTGTACCGCTGTTCCTGAAGTTCCCAAACATTACCTTGATGTCATGGTTTGTAACTCTTCTAGGTTTCATGAGAGGTAAAGTCATGAAATGTGGAATGTACATTGAAAATGATATCATATTGGTGGTTCTAAATTTTTTTGTACGAGGGAAGAATTTTTATAAGGAATTAGAAGGGAGTAGAGGATAAGTTTGGTAGGACACATAAAATGGTTCATGCATATTTATTGGCAATGTATTGCTGTTACTTTTAAATTTTACATGTAATAAAACACTACTGTTTGACATATATATATCCAAACTACAAGAAACTTAAGTGACAAGAGAAATGTCAAACAATTTATTTTCAGAATAATTTTTGTGAAGTTTAATTTAATTCATCTAATTTTGTTTATAGTTTTGTCTACTCCTAACCACTAGGGGCTTAGCAACATTACAATGAGATTTTTAGAACATATAAATGGTGAATTTAGCTTTTGGTATTTGTTTTGGTTACACATTTGAATGTTGCTTTGATAAAATCACAACTTTTTGATAGTGGCATTAGTGCTTGATTGTGCTTTTGCAATTTCGTGAAGTTAATGAAGCTAAAGCTGCAGCAATGTCTTTTGAGTTCTTGGTTGTGCTTTACTGCTTTTGCAATTTTGTGAAGTTTTTTTGAGAAGCGCTCAATTTGAGGAAAAAGATTTATGGACATTGCAATCCCCATATTTTGGCAAAATCAATCTGACTAGATTCTAGCATTAGTGCTAATCAATCATGTATTACATATCACATCATTATGTACAAAAGTCTACTGGCCAACTATAATGCTTCTCACATATGGTTGCAGGAATGTTACTCCATGCGTTTGGTGTCATCCTTGCAATATTTATTCCTGCTGTGGCTGCAGCATTAAGATTGTTATTCACGAAGAATGCAATGAATTGGTAATTATTTATTTTCCTATTCCTATATAGTGTCGCTGTTTCAGCGCTCTCCTAGGAAATTGAAAGCAAATCAAAGTGACCCTCTACCCAGTTGTGAGTCTTGTGACAGTAATTCTTCTAGATTTGTGTAGCCAGCCCCTCATATGTCATATCTATTCACCTTTTGGACATTCTCATCCCCTTCTTTAACATGTTATCCATTGCACACAATAAGATATCCATTTAGATCTACAAGTCTAAATAGTATGAGTTTGCACTTTGCAGTGATCATTCACACTGATCCATATTGCACTATTTTGTCTTTTTATTTCACTTATTAATTGCAAGAGTATGCAATGAATCTATGCATGAACTAGTCATGAACAGTTATTGCAGTAATGTTTCATATCTCCTTTTTGAAACCTGAGCCACTGGTGTAGTTCAGAGAATGAGCTCTGTTGTCACATGATTTTGTTCTTATTTTTACATATGTCACCTATGTGTTTTCTCTTTCTTTATGTATCCGATAAACTATGAAACAAACAGTTCTTTTTTTTTTGTTTGTAATTTTACTTAAATTAAAGCTATTACCAATCAATTTTTTTCTTATTGCATGAGTGCAGGTTTGCTCACCCTTATTTGGTGTTCCTTATGTTTGTCCCTACTTCATTGATTGGTCTATTGCTGCCGAGAGTTACATGGGTATTTTTCTTATCACTACTTTGTGGTACCCTTTCCAGTTTTTTTGGGGGTATGTTTGTGCCTCTATGTCTATATTTGGTCACTTCTCTTGTTGAAAAAAACGAATGCAACGAAAAGTATATGATGATGTTTCTTTGGATTAGCAGTTGATGTTACAAATAGTTATTTTCTTATATGATCATCTATTTCTTAGTTAGAATACTTTGCGCCCAGAGAAGTAAGGAAGGATTTATTGATTGGATGCTTTTGCTTTTGACCTGTAACGAATCGTTTTTCTTTTATAGGACCATTTTGGTCAAGAAACCAATGAAATGGTAGAGGGAATCAACCATAGTACTAAGTTAATGAGAACGAATGATTATTATGGGTGTTTTGCGGATATAGATACAAAAATATTGAAGAGATGTAAAATAAAGTGGGTGCATAAGGAAGAAAAGGCTATTTTTTTATTGCGATGGCAGGAGCTTTGGTTTCAATTAAGAAGAAATAGAATTGACCGGATTTATGAAGGAATTGCAGTTGCACAGTTCATGGAAAACTGGCAAAAAAACCTAACACGACAACCCGACTAACCCTAAGCAACCCACTAACACACAAAGGTAACACACACTGATGGGGCACGCCACACGTCATTGTTGTCAAGCTTATCATAACTTCACAACGACAATAAGCAGCTCTGACTTCCGACGGCGGACATCAGCTAAAGCTCATAACACATTGCCATCTACTCACAACCAGCCCCAACTTCCAAGCAAAGTGAACTCAGCTTGTCATCGTTACCGCCAGCTCTGGCTTCGCCGCTGCAGATCCACTCTGGGAGAGTCGGAGATACATGGCAAGCAAGCAACGAACCTGAAAGAGCCTCACCTCATCGAATCCCAAGGCTACAAACCAAAAGAGCCCTGCCTCATTGAAACCTAAGGCTTACAGCCAAGCATTAAATGTCTCATGCGGAGCAATATTCAAGATTCAACAAGGCCGTGCAGGATCTTCTAGGTGACACCTTCAGGAAGGATACGACGCAGAGCGGCACCATCACCTCCCCTAGGCAGAGTTTCTCAGAAGAACCGCGCAGAATGAGAGGTGCCTCGACGACGCTTACAAAGAAGGGAACCGCACCTAAAGTGTCGCCATCATCGGCTCCAACTAGCAATGGCCAACACTTTCGCCCTGCACGTTCCACCTCATCCCTGCACAAAAGGACTGTACCACTGCTCATCAGCTGGTCCTGCAACTGCAAGCACCGCAGCGTGATCAGGAGACCAACGCATTGCCTGCTGTCAGCCACTTCAGATGGAAGGCCATACCCGCTGCAGGTCAACGTGGGCATCAGCGCAGCCCAAGTCGACGAGCACTCACATATTGTTGTTATTGTTGACGCGAACCTAAGTAGGATTGGCACCACCTATACCATGCCTACACACCCGACGCTCCCCAGCCTCACCTAGAGTGGCCTGGATGACGAGCACCCACCATCAGCCGTGGGGGTAGGGCAGATCCACCCGGGGGACAGCAGATCCTTCCGCCAGGACGCCGGATCTGACAATATCCAGACTGGATAGCTGCCAGGTGGCAAGAAAGGTCATTTATGCATATGAATAAAAGCAATATTGCAAGAGTTATTGGGCATACTTCTTCAAATGGATGTACTAGTAATCTGTATTATTATATATTACTTGTGCCCTACATTAAGGATGACCATGTTTAGAAAGTTTGATTTTTCCTGCCCTATTGCTCCAGAATTTTTATGTGTATATAAGTTCTTCTATAGACAAAAGATTTGACGGCATCCTGAAATCTGTATAATCTGTCTTGTGGATAAAACATTTCGCCTTCTGTTGGTTGTGAAGCTGCTGTTTAACTGAATATAGTTTGTTCCTTCTAATCATTTTTTTGTATTAAACTCTAGGGGCTGTCGGAGCAAGCACACTTTTGGGGTGCTTTTGGGTTGTATTCTTTAATAACTATGGTAAGATTTTCAACATCTTTAAGCTCCTGTTATTAGGTGTCCTTATAAAATTTGGTTATTGATATCTCTATGAATGCTGACATTGAACATCTGAAAAATGACCTATGCAGATTTATATTGAGAAGTACTACAGTAAAATTATACAAACTTAGTAGCTTTTATAGTTATTACAATGGGATATAGTTATATGTTAGAGACCATGAGCAGATTGAAATGATTGCTTTACTACTGCCTGTACTTGTATTGGCACTTTGTGTGTACTACTCAGGATCTTACTAGTCATTATTATCTAGAATAAAAAAAAAAACTAATTCTGGTTACATAATTTATGATGTGGATTTCAATCTTGGGAGGTGATTTGTGAGAGTTTATTTTGGGATTTTGGTTTCTGGTTTATTTTAGCTAGGGGAGAGAAAAAAGGACAGATTATTATGAACTAGTGAATTGCTATTTTTAGTGCTTTTCCTTTTGGAATTTATTTGGAGAGAAGCAGTGAAAAGATGATTGACAAGTGACAAGGCTCTTTCTGATAGTAAACAATTTTGCTTCCTGTACTGTATATGGTAATTTTGTTCCAAAGTTTCTTTTGAGGGTACCTGAAGTTACCTTGTAATTTCATTGTACTATTTCCAACTAAAAATTTGTCTGATCATAGTTCATGCTTGACCTATTCATTTTATGCAGGCCTACACGCTAGCTGGGCTGAGTGGAGGTTTTCTAACATTTTTCATTTCCATGTCCATGCTTCTTGGGCGATTTATCTCTAGCATCAATAGGAAGCAATGGAGTCAACAATCACCTAGGTGAGAAAATTCTACTGTTCTTGTTGATTCTCCTTCAACTATTTTCCACGTTATTAATGCGATTCAGTCGACACAATTATTTCTTCACTTAAATACAAATCTATATTTTGGTTGCTCATTTGAATATGTCATAATACCTGCACTATGAGGTTTATCTTGATTTAGTATATGGACACTTTGACTTGCCATTGTTTATAGATATTCACTTGATATAAAAAAATGGTAACATCTGTTGCACATTGCTTTTTTTTACCTCTTATTTTGTTCTATATCAAATTTCAGATGTTTCATGCTCTTATACTTTTTAAATGTTAATTTTGGACCCTTGTTATGACCAGAGTTGATGATTTTACATGAAAGTTTCTGTCTCCTATCATCCTAGAATGCCTATGCTAACCCCACATCCAAACCATGACAATATGTTTACTTCAAGATCTGGTTTGAATATCTTTGATTGAGACCAATAATGTACAGGTCGTTGGTTGCATATGTGCTGCCTATGATCCCATGTCTCCTTTATGGTCTTTACTATGGCGGATTCCTTATCCAGTTCCTGATTGAAAAGATGGGCATGATGGGATCTCTTCCAAAACCATATGGTTAGTATGCTACAGCTGATTTCAGTTGAGAATTTCTTCCAGTACTTGTGTCATTCAAAAGTCATGTGAGAACTGTTCAATATCTACTTGCATTAAGGCAATTACCATCCAGGACACCATAACTTTGTGTTGTTTGCTGAATGCTGACCAATGCCTGTAAAATTTGGTTCGCCTCCCGTGCACTCCTGTGTTGTGGGTCCTTAGCTGTAAGGCACTCACCTTATTAAAATCTGATTTCTTCATCTTCCATCATCTGTTATGATGATTTGCATGTTAATTTTTCAAAGGTAGCAGGACATGATTTACCTGACTTATAGAAAAAAAAAATAAGGAGAGCAAAATACTGGTCATTGGGCTCCACCATCAGACTTGGGCAAGGCAAGATAGACCTTTAACGAAAAGACATTGAGCCAGATACTTGGGATTGGGCACATCAGATAAGGCACCCAAACTCAAGGGCTGGGATAGATGAGGATCTCCTTGATAATTCAATGCATAAATTTAATTGTACATCCTGCAGCAATCTTTATAGATGAGGTGCCTTGACCCATACATCCGGGATGGCTGGCCTCCATCACACCTTGACTTTGGCTAGATTTCGTTTTCATCCCTCAACTCCAGAACCTTCAATGTAGCATGTCGTTGAGAGCAGACTCATGATGGAATGGTATTTTATCGCAAATGCCACAATGGATTGCGTCAATTAGATAGTCAACTTGCCCTGATTTGCTACTAGACATTATAAGCTTGAAGGGATTATGTTCTTAATTGGATATATTGCATGGATTACGATTAGGTTCAGAAAAAGTTGTAATTAAACAGTAAATTCCAGCAATTGATAGTGTCATGATTTGGCCCTTTTGCAGGATATTTTGTCCCTGATGTTATTGTTGGAGCTGTAGTTGGATTAGTGGTTGGTTGGTGTTTTGGTCCTCTAGCACCTGTTGCTGGTCGTTGGTTGTCGAAGACCTCAATTCTCCATGTCTTTCTACAAATTACAGTTGTTGCTTTGGCTGTCTCATCTCAACTGTTTCCTTACAGCACTGGAGCACCAAAAAGAGTTGTTCTTCAACATACTTTTGTTACAGGTTTGCTGCTTTTAGGTTGCCTAAATTGTTGATATATCTCAATTTTGCATGATGCAACCAAATTAATATAAAGAACTGAGACTAGCTAAGCTTGAGGCTTGGAGTCCTCTTCCGCTCAGATCTTGGTGCCTTCTTTCTTAGCACAAAAAGTCCCCTAATTCATCATGATTGGTCTTCTTTCCATGTTCTGAATCAAGTGAAACAAAACTCTGTTTCCATTTCATGGTCATCTTTTTTTTTTTTGACAAAATTTCATGGTCATCTTGTTCAATGTTTCATTCTAAAAAAGCTGTAACAATTTGAATGTTCATTTGATGCTTTGAAAGTCACTTTTTCTTGAGCTGTCCCGCTTTGAATTGAAATTTTCTTCTCCATGGAATAGTATAGGGTTTCAAACTTGTTTCTCAGTTGCAAATCTGTGGTGTATCAGTGTAAAAGATCCTTGTTTTTGGCCCCTGCTGCAAAAACAAGTCCTCTGTAGGAACCTATTTTACAATTTATTCGACTGCAGTCAGAGCCTCTGAATATTTGGCACTTGTAATTTAATGCCTTTAAAATTTTTGCTTCTTCCATAGTAATCTATGTCACGAGCAGTAAAATTGTCTTAAGCATACCTTTGTCCTTCCCAAAATATCATTTGTTCTAGGTATTCCCATAACATTCCTTCCATACATTATTCTTGATCTTTTTTCAGATGCTAATAATGTTATAGATTCAAGCTATGGTTTCTCTGTTGTTGATTCTAACTCATTGGAGTTTCTTTTCAACAATGCACCTGAGGCCGCCAGATGGCTGAAGGATAACTCTGAGTTGTCCTTTGAAGAAAAATATCGATCTGATAGAAGCTCATGGTTGGTGAGTAAACATAACTGTATAGTTGGATAGTGTAACATTTAGTGACCTTGCAAGTTTCCTTTGTTAATTTTCAACACATATTGCGCCATTATGAATGCACGTGATCAAAGTACACAGAGCAATATTCAGCAATATGGTTGTTTCATTTTGCAGGCTCTGTACCCTGTCCCGTTTTTGTTCTCTGGAAGTTTAAAATTTCAGGCACAAACTGAAGAGATTAGAAATCATTACCAGCATTTCCCCCAGTTAGCTGTTCAGGAGATCTGGGATAACAATGGGCAGCGAAGGGTGCATCTCAAACTTTCACTTGGGTAAGAGCTATATTTATACATATTTATGAAACCTGTAAATGATACCTTTTTCTTATATGCATACTTTAATTTACAATTTTATCTGTTTCAGTTCCTTGTCAGAAATTTGGACCTCTGTGCTCAATATTACTGGGCCACTATCAAATTGGTCCTTTGCTGATAACATGCTTCCAGGTGGTTGCAATTATTTATGCTGTTTATTTACTTATGTTTGCTTCCATTAATTAGACTCGCTGGATAATAATCCGTTCTGTTTATCCTCATTAGCTCCTCAAGCTGTAAGTGGCGGGCCACCATCATATATTTGTCGACTCAGTGGAAAGAGCACTGTGGATTGGTCTTTCTGGTTGGAGGTAATGATAATATGCCCTGCGAGCAAACCCATGGGAATTACTGCGAGGCTTTTTTTTATTGATGTTTCAATTTCCATTAGTTGTTATTTTAGTGCTACATGCACTCTTGTCCAAAAATATACTCCCTCCGTTCCAAATTATAGTTCACTTTGGCTTTTCTAGATTCATTTGTTTTACTATGTATCTAGACATAGTGTATAACTAGGTGCATAGCAAAATCAATGTATCTAGAAAAGCCAAAGTGAACTATAATTTGAAACGGAGGGAGTAGGAAACTGAGTCACCAAGACCAAGTGGCCAACGTACACTGTAAAAATACAGCAGAGTTTTAGTTACTCCATTCCACTTCAGCTGTCCAGTTTTCTTTAGGCATATTCTCAGGTATAAATTCATGATAGACTTCACACAGACTCCTGATATCAAATTAGTCTTCTGTCACATAATCATGGGTTTGGTAGTTATAACATTGTGAGGTTGAATTCATGAGAGACTTCACAAGACTCCTGATATTGAATTTGGTCTTCTGTGATATAATCATGGGCTTTATAGCTATGTTACACATTGTGCTACTTAGATTTCACAGAGCTGACAATATGTTCTCATCCATCTGGCACTGTTGTCCTCCAACTTGCCTACTGTCATGGACAACGATACCATGTTGTCACCTTGGGTGAAGTTTTAAAGGAAATGGTTAGTGAAACATTAGAGCCACAAACCTGGGCTTATATAAAAACTGCTATGCCACGAATGAAGATAGGAGTCCCCTTTTGTCATGACTAATCATAATGTTTAGGTTGCCATTGTGAATTACCATGATGTGTTTATTTTATTTGGTTATCAATCTTTTTTGGCATATTATTTGGGTTGCTATTGTGTATTACCATAGCAATTTGATGTGTTTATTTTATTATCTGGCTGTCAATCTTTGTTGTCATATAATCATATTATTTTGGTTTTGCCTGTGCCACTGTGAGGTACCGTGATATATTGATGTTTTATCACTGGAGGTTATTTTCTCAATTGTTTGGCTGTCAATCTTTGTTGGAGCTCCTTTTCTTGCTTCTCACTGTTATATTGTTTCTGCTCGAGTTGTGAAATGTCTTGTTGATAAATGATTTGAATCATGACAGGCAAACTCTTCTGAAAGTCTGAGAATCGATGTTGCAGTACTTGACCAGTATCTTGTTGATAGTACAAAGAAACTGAAGAGCCTCTTCCCAAGTTGGGCAGACTTGACAGCCTTCACAACATTTTTTCTCAACGTATCATTTATGATGAGGCTATGCATTTGATGCCCAACAAGTGTAAATCATGTTCTTTTGTAGAGGGGGAGATATGGAACTATAGTCCTATACGTTTTGGGGCTGTGTGTGGTTTTCTTACCATGATCAGCCGGTCCTGAAGCCCTGAAGCTGGCGGTGTTTGTAAAATCATTGTAACCGTACGGTCCGTACCTTGATATAACCGTGAATCACACAGGATTGTAAGTATCTCAGTTCAATGTTATCATGATTTTGCTACTTAACCATTCAAGATTTGATGGCATCGCTGATCACTCGTTTAAAACTAAGTAAAGAAATGTTGCATCGGCATAAAAGTAGTTCCGAGTTTCATTTTGTAATCGACACTTCATAAGATGAAAATGTTAGATTTCACAGGGATCATACAGTTTGCAATCCCACTTGAGAGAGAAAATACATTGGCCAGGTCCATCTTATTTTTCACTTCAGAACATGAAATCGACCTTGCAACGGCGATCTAATCACCGAAGTCCATCGCAACACAATCCTGACAAAAAATCATCTGAAGTCCATCGCAACACAATCCTGACAAAGAATCATCTGATTTCGTCGGAAGATTTATTGACAAAATCCATAAATTTTTATTTCCGAACATGAATACTCTGCTTGCATCTCGACGAGTTGAATTCAGATCCCCTTGAGTAGGACATCATCTACGAATCGACCAATGTTATCGTAAGATGAGCCCCTGGTTGTGCACTGAGCTGAGCCAGCCTCTTCCACTCCAATATCTTCTCCCTCGTGTCCTTCCCCTTGTTCCCGGCCATCATCTCCCTCACGAGCGCCGCTATCTCGTCGCTCCCCGCTCCCTGCGGCAGCTCGCCGCCGATGCCCCACGCCGTGCACACCTGGCGGCAGTTGGTCGTCTGCTCCGACACCACGGGGCATCCGAGCACCGGCACGCCGGCGACGACGCTCTCCAGGATGGAGTTCCACCCGCAGTGGGTGACGAACAGCCCCACGGCCGGGTGGTTGAGCACCGCCTCCTGCGCGCACCACGGCACGACGAGGCCGTCCTCGCCGACCTCCACCTCGGCGGCCATCTCTGGCTTCACGCTCAGGACCCAGAGGTAGGGCGAGCCGCAGCGCGCCAGCCCGGACGCGATCTCCTTGAGCTGCGCGTCGCCCATGGCTGCGTGGCTGCCGACGCTGAAGTACACGACGGAGCGCGCCGCCTTGCCGTCCAGCCACGCCATGCACTCCTGGTCCTCGTGCAACACCATGCCGCCGCCTCCGCTCGTCGCCGCCGTCTTGGAGCCGGCGGCGGGGAAGCTGCTGTCGCCGCCGCCGACGACGACGCTGGCGAGCGGGCCGACGGTGTAGATGGGCGGCGGCAGGAGCGGCGCGAGCGCGTCGAGGACGTCCTTCTCCATGTCGTAGAGCGTGTTGACGACGACGGCCTTGGATGCGGCGGCGATCTTCATCTGGTGGACGTGGAAGTGGAGCAGCCAGTCGTCGTCGGCGTCCGTGACGCGGCAGAAGGTGGGCATGTCCCTGAGCCGCAGGGGGCGACATCCCGGGCACCCAGTCCAGCGGCGCGTCGAGGGGAGCCGTCGTCGGTCTCGTAGCCGGGTTTGAGCGGGACGATCCCCTCGCCACGAGCTCCTGGAACTGGAGGTAGCCCATGAGCCCCGCCGCGGACGCCGTGAAGAACTGCACGTCCGGGACGCCGACCTCGCGCGCCGCCACGGCCGCGAACGGCATCGGGCTGTCGGCCACGACGCAGGTGACCGGCGGCACGCCGGGCCTCCTGCCGCTGAGCAGGTCACGCAGCAGTGCCTTGAATGGCTCCAGGCAGTTGCGCTCCATCGCCTCGTGGGCCGCACGCAGCGTGCGCGGCGGGTCCTCGAGGGACAGCCCATCCGGGATGACCTCGACGGCGAAGCAGGCCTCCTCCTCGTCGTCGTCCGGGGCGTCGGCGCCCTTGGCGGCCATGGCCTTGGCTTGCAGCAGGCGGCGGTGGTGCAGCTCGGTGTGGACGAGCGTGGCGTGGACGCCGCGGGCGTGGAGGGCGCGCGCGAGAAGCATGTGCGGCGCGACGTGGCCGTGCGCGGGGAACGGCACCAGCACGACGTGCGGTTTCCGCCGCGCCGTCGAGGAACCCATGCCCGCCCGATCGAGGTTCTTGCTGCTGCACTTCACTTGTGCACTTGAATTGTGTAGCGATCGGAGGCACAGTACAGGGATGTTGTGTTTTCGCCCAGGTGTCATGTTATACATGCTGTACATGAGACGTGGACATGTTAGCCTCCACGAAACAGAGCTACGCACACACACCGTACCCTTGGCCAAATGTACATCCACGAGGCACGAGCTGCTGAAGAGATGGAACAATTTGCAGCCACATGGCGCAACAACCACACAGTATACAGTACCTAACAATCGTAGCGTCCGAACTCACGGGGTTGACCCTAAGGTACCGACATAACCTACGCGTGCGTTTGGTGTGACTTGATTTCCATTAAATCTCCTGTATTTAGCGTGCCCCCCGTGAGTATGATATAAGATAGGACCGACCCACTGTTGTGTTTGTTTAGGGCAAGGCCAATGGAGGCGACTGCTCTGCAGGTTTCAGATAAGAGCAAGATTAATAAAGCCGCCAGCTCGCCGGCGACTGGTGTGCCACCTCATACTCAGCTATGCAGCGATAGTGGCGAGGCCCATGTTCAATTAATGCGCTTCCTTGGTATGACGCGAGGCAGAGCCAATCCGATCTACATGCGCTGCATGTGAGGCCAATCCGAGTTGCATATCCGAGTTCCGTCTCGGTTGTGCGGCCAGGAACGAGCGACTCGCGAGACACCCGCGCAGCCTTTCTCGCTCCTCCACCTGGGATCGATGCTGATGTGGAGTGCTGTTTCGCCGGCAGATGTAAGCCCATTATACTTGCTCTAAAAGAAGAGGCCACATCGATAAGGCAGTACGCAATGCGTTTCATCTTCCAATGCTAGCGGTACAAGAGCAGCCCCATACTTCCAAATATATATTAATATATTGTATTGTATTTGGACCACACCATCTATTACATAGCTCTGATATATACTGGTATACTACGTCACCAAGCATCCACTCAAATGCTGCAAGGCTTGCCTCGGTGTTATCCTCAGTCTGCACGCCTCCTTTGCGAGGCCACTAGCACGTATGACATGGTCACTAAGAGCTGAGCTGGAGTTTGAGGCAGCACGCCATGTAGGAGCGTTGGACAAGCCCTTACGGGATACGATCATTCTTATTTTTTGTTTGGTTGGAGTGGGACGTGATGCAATTTTGACACCATTAGCCAGCGTGATATTTTTTGTTTCGTTGGAGCGGGGTTACGTGATGCAATTCGGACATCATTAGCCGGTGTCATTTAGAGATCTCATGTGTCATTATGTCCTGTAAGTTTCCAGAGTGAGCATATAATATTACATGTTTTAGTACAAAGTTTATTCCAATTAATCACAGAAAACCATAGATATAAAGCTATCAAAAAAAACTTTAAAATAAAAGCATACCATATTATATGTTCATTGTGTGGACATATTCATGTGGAGTCCAACAAAATTAGATTTTTTTATTTTATAAATTTTCTATGGTTTACTATAAATTTTTGAAATTTCAGCTGAAATAAATAAAAGACAACCAAAACTGCCATCCAAAACCGCGCAGATTTGGATAGTTCAGAGATAGAAAATCTGGCTCTAGTTCACCCTCAATAGTTGAGCTCCTGCTATAAGCGAAAAAGAAAAGTAGTCCACGAGAGAATGAATTATTTGTTATGGACTAGTTAAAACGTTGTGGAAGAAACAATAGAGCAATCCATAACTCAAGTCACCCATAAGGCTATAGACCGCCCATAGCGAGTAAACAAATATTTTTCTCTCCGTCACGGCCTCGCGGCTCGCCGGAGTTTCGCGGCGCACGTGCACTCCGATGTGGGGAGATGGAGGCGATGTGCCGGCAAGGAGATCCCCGGCGTGCCACCGAGGAGGAGGACGAAGGGGCGGCGATCGTGACGCTCCACGCGACCGGAGAGGAGGATGAAGGGCAGAGCACGAAGCGATGCGGCCGTGCCGGCGAGAAGGCTCGAGGCACGATCGGGAGGAGGAAGGGAGGCGACCAATGGCCGCGTACTCCACGCTACTAGAGAGGACTAGGAGGATGAAGGGCAGAGCACGATCGAGGAGGGTCAGAGCATGAGCGACGCAACCGTGCTCATGGCACAACAACCACACAGTATACAGTACCAAACAATCGTAGCGTCCGAACTCATGGGGTTGACCCTAAGGTATGTAGAGTCGACCTCTTAACCTACGCGTGCGTTTGGTGTGAGTATTAGTGCCTGATCCAGGGGCTCTCCCCCAAAAAGGTTAATCAAAGCACTTGATTTCCATTAAATCTCTTGTCGCCCCCATGAGTATGATATACGATGGGACCGACCCACTGTTGTGTTAGTTTACGAGATACGATCGTCCTTATTTTTGTTTGGTTGGAGCGGGACTACGTACGTGATGCAATTCTGACACCATTAGCCAACGTCATCTAGGGATATTTTTTTGTTTGGTTGGAGCAGGGTTACGCACTACGGGAATCCGCTTCTTTGCCGAGTGCAAAAAATATTTGCCGAGAGCAAAACGTCGGGCACTTTCGGCAAAGAGCCTATTTGCCAGTGCCAAAAAAAAAACTCGGCAAAGAAAAACACTTTCGGCAAAAGAGCTTCTTTGAAAGTGTCAAATAAAAACACTCGGCAAAAAATTCTTTGCGGTGCCAAAAAAGGCACTCGGCAAAAGAGGCTCTTTGCCGGAGTGTCTTTTTTGCACTCGGCAAAAGCATGTTTTCAAATCAGTTTTGAGGCCCTAAACGAGCTTAAATAAAAAAGTTTTCAACTACAAAGTTTCATAACTTCTCAAGCTCTACAAGTTTATTTTGGTCATTTCTTCATTTGACAAAGCATCAATAACGTTGTTCACAAAACTTACATCTCTTTCATATCATTTCTTAGTTTCCTACAACTAGAAGAGAGATTAATAAGATTTATGAACAATGTTACTAACATTTTGTCAAATAAATAAATGATCAAAGTAAACTTTGTAAGTCTCCAAAAGATATGAATCTTTATAGTACAAAACTTTTTGATTTCAATTCATCTTATCATGCAAAACTAGGTCTAAAAGCGCTCTCAAATTTAAAATTCGAATTTTTTTTCAAATGACCTCAGATGGAAAAACTTCCTAAATGAAAATGTAGATCTCAAAAAGTTATGAAACTTTTGTAGTTGATAACTTTTTATTTAAGCTCGTTTGGGGCCTCAAAAATTGGTTTGAAAACCCGTTTGCCGAAAGTGTCAAATAAAAAACACTTCGGCAAAGAATTTTTTGCGAGTGCAAAAAAAAAGGCACTTTCGGCAAAGAGGCTCTTTTGCCGAGTGTCTTTTTTTAGGCACTCGGCAAAATCCTCGTTTTCAAACCGTTTTTTTGAGGACCTAAACGATTTTAAATCAAAAGTTATCAACTACAAAGTTTCACAACTTTTCGAGGTCTACAATTTTTATTTAGGAAGTTTTTGCATCCGAGGTCGTTTTTGAAAAAATTTGAATATCCGATTTAGTATAATATATGAGGAGCTAATACGGAATCTAGACACAAATGACGGTGTAGTGCGGTGTGGTAAGGTAGTAGACACGCGAGGGAGAGGTTGTGGGTTCGAATCCCACTTCGCCGCAAAGTGTGAAAAAAGTGTAGAAAAACTTGGAAAAAAGATCATGGTTGAGGGTAAGTGGTAGCTGGTCAATGGTGGCTCTCCAAAAAAAAAAATAAATTTTTTTGCTTTTTTTGGTTTTTTTTTCGACTTTTATCTTTGCCGAAAGTGTTTTTCTTTGCCAAGTGTTTTTTGGCACTCGGCAAAAGCCTTGCCGAAAGTGCCCGATACTTGGCACTTCGGGCAAAGAATGCTTTGCCGAGTAATTCTTTGCCGAAAGTGCGCTTTTGTTAGAGTGCGGCACTTCGGCAAAGCCTTTGCCGAAAGTGCAAAAGGGGGCTTTTGCCGAGCGCGGCGCAGCAGGATTTCCGTAGTGACGTGATGCAAATTCGGACACCATTAGCTGGTGTCATTTAGAGATCTCATGTGTCATTATGTCAGGTAACTTTCCAGAGTGAACATATAATATTACATGTTTTAGTACAAAGTTTATTCCAATTAATCGTAGAAAACCATAGATATAAAGCTACGGAAAAACATTGAAACAAAAGCATACCATATTAAATGTTCTTGTGTAGATCTATTCATGTGGAGTCCAACAAAATTAGATTTTTAATTTTATAAATTTTCTATGATTTACAAAGATTTTTTAAAATTCTAGCTAAAATAAATAAAAAGACAGAGCCATTGTCAATGTAGCAAAACCACCGGCCCAAAACCGCCTAGGAGGTAATTTGACCAGATTTGGATAGTTTAGGGGTAGAAAATCCGGCTCCATAGTTTGGTGGTGAAGTAGTCCACCCTCAATAGTTGAGTTCCATGTCATAAGCAGCAAAAGTAGTCCATAGAGAATGAACTATTTGGTATGGACTAGTTGAAACGTTGTGGAAGAAATAATAGAGCAGTCCATAACTAAAGTCACTCATAAGGCTATAGACCGCCCATAAGCAGTAAACAAATATTTCTCTCTCCATCCTGCCCTCACGGCTCGCCGGAGTTTTGTGCACGGGTGCACTCCGACGTGAGGGAGGTGGAGGGCAGATGTGCGGGCAAGGAGAGCCCTAGCGCACCACCGCGGAGGAGGACGAAAGGCAGCGGCGACCGCACACTCCACGTGACCAGAGAGGAGGATGAAGGGCGGAGCACGAGCGATGCGGACGTGCCAGCAAGAAGGCTCGAGGCGTGATCGGGGAGGAGGAAGGGAGGTGACCAATGGCCGCGTACTCCACGCTACTAGAGAGGAGGATGAAGGGGAGAGCACGAGCGACGCAGCCGTGCTATCAAGGAGGGTCAGAGCATGAGCGACGCAACCGTGCTAGCGAGAGGGCCCGAACACAGCTAGCGAGCAAGACGGCCGCACGACTACACTCGCCTAATGTACATCGTGGATTGGAGTTAAGACGATCGGATGAGGTCGCCTGCACAAGGCCGTGACCTCTGTGAGCGAAGAGTTAAGACGGCGACCACTTTGAGCGAAGTGATAAGATTGCGAGTGTAGGGATTTTTTATTTTCATGTGCGCCTCACCTTATAGGTTGTACACCGTGGAAGAGAAAATAGCAAAAGTCCACTGTCCCGTATACATTGAGCTTAACTCTTGTTGTAACGTTAACGGCCGTTGATAGCAATTTCACAAAAAGAAAACAGATAGCAGGCGCATTTAGACTACCCACAGTGTGTGGTTTTACCGGTGCCGAAACACTCTCTCCTGTTTTCGGCACCGGTGCCCACGTTGTAGCCGATGCTGAGCTCGCGCAAAAAACTTGGCACCGAGGCATGTAGAATCCCCGGTGCTTGAAATTCTCTCTCTCAGAAAGCGGCGCGTGGATGGGGACGGGCCCAGCCGCGGGGCCACAGGCCGTCGGCACCGTCGTGGGGAAGGGTAGCGGAGGCGGAGGGCGGCCGGCGGCGAAGCTCCTCCGCGGGATTCGATGCGCCTCGGGCGCGGGCGAGGCCACCGGTCCGCCGTCCGGTGTCGCCGCGCGGGCACAGAGGGAGGGCGGCCGCGAGCACCGCTGGATCTCCTTTCTTCGCGTCGTCCGCCGCGCGCAGAGATGACCGCCGAGCGTCCGGCCAGTACATCGACGAAGGAGCAGCGCGCGACACAGCCCACGATCCATGAAGCCTTCGTCCCGGCGGCCGCGGCGGTCCGTGCTCCGGCGGCCATGCCCCATCCTGTCGCCTCCCTCCCCTGCGAGCTTGTGCGTGCTCCAGCAGCTGTGCCCCGGCGAGCTTGTGCGTGCTCCGGCATGGTGGAGTGAGGAGCAGCTTGGAGGCACCGCACGGCGCAGGAACAGCAGCAGGAAGAGAAATCGGGGAAGAGAGGAATGGGGAAATTTCTCGCGGGGTCCACTGGGCACAGTGAAGCAACGATGCCCACACTGTGGGTACGCGGCATGTGAGGCACCGGTGCCTAGTTGCAGAGTTAAAAGTTTTTGAGCATCGATAACATTGTGGCTAGTCTCAGAGGCGATCCTGCGAGTACAGCGATACCCACGTGTGCGGTAAGTGGCGCGCAGGCCCTACCCGCTTCAGGAAGGATGCTGCCAGCCGTGCAGCATGCATAGGACAGGTGCAAGCACGGCTGGGCGTTCAATTGCTATGTTGCATACTAGGGTTAGGGGGAGCAGTTGCACTTGCAGTAGTTGGGCGCAGCTGTTTGCATGCTGGGCAAGCGCAGCGTGTGGGACAGACGCACTGCCGGGCACTCATCCTTCCGGACCGAGCTATGCGTCCGGATGCACGGGCGCTAAGGGCAGTGAGAGTTTCACCTCCGGTTTTCAAGATGTGAAACTTTGGCGTGAAATAGGTGGCTCTCCAACGCACGGTTTCATTCTTACGTTTCATACTTTCAAAGCCGCCCCACAACCTCTCTCATTTCATGGTTTAATTGCATAGTTCCATGGTGAAACTTTTATTTACGTCTCAATGGGGGTTTCACACCGTTTTAACGCATGTGAAAAGCGATACCCAAAAGGTTTCACCATGCAAAAAGTGAAATTTTTGGCGATGTGGTATTTGCATTTAATGTGCATTTAAACATCCATGAAAACCTCCATTGAGACCGGCCTAAGAGCACCACCAATGTATTGAACAGGGGATGGGGTTTAGCCGGGTCCCTTAATAGATTAGACGGCACATGTTACGCTCTTTGCAATGTATCGAACCAAGGTGGGTCGTCCGGTGGACCCCCGCCCAAACAACCTTCTTCGTCTTCCCGGATCTCATCCCCTCCCTATGTTCCGCTCTTCCTCGTGACCCTCGCTCGGCCGCTTCTCCACCCGCAGCCCCGCCCCTCCCCGTCCGGCGAGGGGAGGGGCCGATGCCCGCGACATGTCGTCGGCGTCTTGGCAGCGGCGTGCTGCGGGGGCATTCCTCGCGGCGGCGGCGGCGGCACGCACCGGGAGGAGGGTAGCGCGGAGGAGAGGAGGGAAGTGTGCGCGCCGGCGGCGAGCTCCTCATGTCGGCCGCTCCCTTCCGGCGGTTGCGCCTCCTCCCCTCTCCCCGTCGGTGGCGGCGCGACCGACCTTCTCTCGGATCGGCGACGGCATCCCCGCCCTCCGATCCACGGTCCGACCGGCCTAAGCCGAGTGGAGCGTCGCCGTTGCGCTGCTTCGCCGGGGCCTATGTCGGTGGCCGTGGCGGCCGCCTCCGCGCGCCCCTCGTTGGGCCTCGGGCGGGGCCAATGGGACAACATCGCATCTAGCGCCTTTAGTCTACCTCTGTCGGCCGGCAGGCCGCGGCGCGGACCTCAACTTCCCGGACTTCAGCCGCCGCCGCCCGTGCCGGCCGGGAGGGTGCAAAGGCGACCCGTGCTTTCGGCGGAGGAAGAGGCAAAGGTCGGGATTCCTTTTGGCGGGGAGCACCAGCGGCAAGGAGAGATAAGGCGAGTGTCACGGCGAAGGAGCGGGTTCGATGTCGAACCACGACCACAATGTATGGTATCGGGTACCATCGTTTCATTTATTGCATCGACCCCGATTCGAACCTCACATTGCGGGTGCTCTAAGTCTACCCGTATACAATAGAGATTTTCCGTCTCTAAAAAAAGCAGAGATTTTCGCGGAGTCTCGAACAAAAAAGTTCCGGCGTAGTCCGCCTCATTTATCACCCGTGTCAATCCGTATTTTCAAAAGGCGGTCAAATTCTTCCCACCTTCCAAAAATTAAACAATTTTTTTAAAAAAAAAAATGACCCCCGCCGACAGAGCCCACTTTTAGGGCCCACTAACCGAGCCCGCTCGATCCTGTGCGCCGCCTCCGGTGAGGCGTGTCTCGCCGATCGTCGTGCCTCCTCGCCGGTGTTTTTTTTTGGGAATTAGGCGATTCTACCCTTCTTTTATAGCCTATAAAGGCGTTTTTACCCCTGTTTTTTAACTCGACAATTTTACCCTCCGTTTTTTACTCTAAAAGCTCCGTCTACCCTTAGTTTTGACGACGTCCGCACAGATGCGAATAAAACACGAAAAAATAAAAAAGAAAAGAAGTGAGAGCCCAATTGACCAAATTACCCCTTCCTATACGCTAAGTTCCCATCCCGTCGCTCCCATCGTCCTCTATCCCGTCCCCACGCTCGTACGCGTACGAAGGCCGCGCGCCCGCGAGATCCAGACGGTCGGCGCCGCTGCCCACCGGCGGCTCCTCCATCCCCGGCGGCGGCTCCTCCCTCCCTCACCGACGGCTCCTCGCGCGGAATAGGGCCGGCGCCACTCGACGCGAGCTCTGGAGGCCGCCGCCGCATCTCACCTCCCAGCGGCCCCCTTCCTCCCGGCGCTCCGTCCCCACTGCTCTCCCTCCCAGCCGCCCCCTTCCTCCCGGCGCGGCCACCATGGACGGTGCCCCAGGCGGCTAGGGTTTGATGGTGCTCCACCCCTGTAGCTCGCCCCTCCCTCACCATGGCCATCCTGCAGGTCGCCCCGTCCCTTCCCATCTCCGGCTCCGTCCTAGCGCAGCAGCGACGGCGCCCCCGGCGGCCAGTGGAGGACAGCCATGACAGCCTCCCCACCTCCCCCATCGTCCTCACCCACAGGGCAGCTAGAGGTTGAAGGAGAATATGACAACTGGGCCCCACGTGTCAGTGAAGGCATAGAGGGAAACAACAGGGGTAGATTTGTCCTTTTGTTCAAAAGTTAACACCGTTAGGTGTACCTAACAGATGAGGGGGTAGTCTCTTCCTTCGTTTGTAAAAGTGAGGGTAAAAATGCCCAGTTCAAAAAAACAAGGGTAAAATCACCTTTGGATCAGAAACCGAGGGTAAAATCGCCGATGCCCCTTTTTTTTCGCCTCCTCGCTTGCACAACTGTGAGTATGGTGTGCACACAAATATACTCTGTATATATACTACATATGTATCCAGATGAGGTGTCAAAAAAAAAAAGATCAATCGATGGTGAAATTATTATTTTTTAGATAAAACCCGCTATAGCTAGTATCACGCAAAAGGAGAGAACAAATCCATCAAGGTTGCTCAAATGGAACAGAATAGAAAAGGAAACTGGGGCTACAAAACCTGGCCAGGCGCAGTTACGCCTCATGCATGCCCTAGGGAAATGATGATCATGATGCCAGACAGAAGCTTTCTTTCATTCATCCCCTCACCTACGGACGGACGACATTCCTCTCAGCTAGAATCGATTTTGTTTTCTCCAGAACACCAAAGAAGATTGACCCGCCAATGCCAATCCATAGTACCCTTGGCTCAATACCCTGCAACAGCAACAAAGATTATCAATCGAATTGCCGGACGTACCCGGACCCAGAATTCACAATCACAGGTGCCTACTTATAATTTTGTGGTCCAGCTATTCTATTATATTAATTGCTTTATAGAGACAGAAGACATATAAACAAGCAAAGATATTTCAAATGTGGACCACACAGAATTTGAGATGTGACGTGATGTAGATGCCTGTTGTTTCTAATCATCAATTTCAACTCGTGCAAGTTCTTGTTACTGTGTCGTGTCTGCTGCGAATGCAAATGTTTTACCTTCAGAAATGCACCAGCGCCTTCCTCTCGCATGATAGTCTGAGCACAATCAACGAATCCTCTATATTGGCTTGCTTGTCCCTGGAATCAGAGGAAACTCCCAAATAAGCAGTGATCCCAAACAAGTGCCCTCAGGTCAAAGAGTTCACGCAGTCGCAACATCCACCTGAATCATTAGCCTTGTCTTCATGACATCCAGGGGTGTTGTTAAGGCACCAGTAATAGCACCTGACAATACAAAGTGCACACTTACACTACTATACTAAATATGCCAATATAAGGGTATCATAAACTAAGGATATAGCAAGCGAAGTCACCTACTGATGCCAAAAAAAAAAAAAAAAAAAAAAAAAAAAAAAACACCAGCATATTGGTGCCATGTCAGCAGTGTTCGCCTAGACATAAGTCTAGCCCATGTAGATGACGTCTAGACGCTAGTCATGGGGTTAACTAGTTTAGCCCCTAGACTTTGGGCTAGACGGTTAGGCCGTTTAGACAGTCAACTCTAGTCAAAGACCGTCTAGACACGAAGGCTAACTAGGTGTCCTAGACACAAGTCTAGGGAATGAGACAACCCAAATCTCACCTGAACAGCGTACAAGGAAGCATTCAATCATCCTGCGTAGATTGATATTGCCTAATTAAGTTAATAATCTAATCATATCATATCATGTCCATCTCGTGTCCTAATCATATCATATCTTAGTCCAATCATATCTATGGTTCTCTTTGCTTCTTTTGGTTTCTATAAATTGTAAATTGCCATGCCTATATGTTAAAGAGATGATGAATTAGATGTGTGATAAACCGAGAACTTGGATCTATTACATGAGCATTTTCTGATATTTGTTTGAAATTTTAGCCACTGCAATACAAAATACGTCTAGACATGTCTAGTCTTGGTCTAGAACGTCTAGATGCGTTATAAGGTTGATGACCGTCTTGTGTCTAGCGTCTAGTTTAACACTGCATGTCAGCAAACCCATACTGGATTGGGGTTTTGGGTGCATATATTAGGCAATTACAGTTCACAAGGGTACAAAGGATTTGGCAATTTACGGATAAATTAGATGGCTGAAAAGTGTTTCTTCCATCTGCTACTCATAAGGATCTAAACTTAATTTTTAAACACAGGTAGAACACATTGAGAAGCCAGAATTTTCTTCTGCCTTCTGTCATGTAGTTTTGGTGTCCGAACAGATAATGATTTCACGATTGCACCCTAAAGGTGATTGCACTTGAAAAAGCCAAATGTAACTTTGGCAAAGAGATGAGAAAACTTACAGAACCGTTTTTAATCATTGATTACAGAATACATAAATGCACAAAACTCTAAGAAAAGTTCAAAGAAACTATTGGTTTAAATGCATATAGAATAGCAAATATGCACAATCTGGTTCTTTTTGGTTAATAAAATCCTAACAGTGGGGGCTTCCCCTGCTGTTTTTCGGGTCTAAAAACTATGCAAACTCTTGAGAAAAGCTAGGAAAGAATACCAAACTGGAATATACTGGAAACCAGCCTAGTATGGAAGTGCATTTGTACCAGCAAAAGCACCAATAATTGCATTCTCTGCGTCTTTCAACTCCCTCTTTGCCTGGATCCACAAGAAAGTCAAAGACTCGGTAAATAAGTGCGCTCCTAGGATATATCAGTTCTGTTTCTGGATAGCTAGTTGTGTGTTTGCATTTACCAAGCTCTATTTTGGCTCAAAGCAATTGCTTAAGTTTAAATGACAACTAAAAGAGAAGTAATTATTGAACTTGAATATAAAAGTCATTAATGTGCATAAATGTTTGAACTTAGCCATGGCAAGTCAGTTTAAACTTATTAAAACTAATTTACTAAAAGACAAGTGATAATAAAATGCACTTCCACATCCCATGTGTACCAACAGAACAAATAAAATAGTGGGATGCACTTTCCAATTGCTATAATTATCCTCTTGCTGTAAACAGCAGTGGGAATCGACCCATCCAGTGTTATACAAATCTAGGCTTTCAGACAACCAATGAAGCAAGCATAAGATTTCTTTCACAAATAATGGATGTCCTTGAAGCCATAAATTACGTGTAGATTTTGGGAGGTAACTGTGAAACAAGAAATCAAGAGGTGACAATGGATATGAAGAATTCAGAAACAACAAAAAAGGTTACAGTTATCCTGAAGTTATGCTGCTACTATTGATATTCTGTGATCAGCATTACTGCATTAGTATCTCCTTTGGGTTTATCCAAAATGTTAGATGCACTCATTTTGAATATGTTATTTTTCCTTTGGGCAATATATAATAAAACTACAGCATTTGTCACTAAAATTTTTACTCCCCTTTATTAGAGTTTGATTGATTTCGTTTGTTTGCATGATCATCTTTGTTTAAATACTTTTTTAGTTTGGATAATATTTCATAGTAAGTCAAGCCATGCCATCCTTCCTGATGGGATATCATTATGATAAAGTAGGAAGAATGAATTACTCATTCATTGCTATTGTGTTCTCTCATCATACTGATTCAACTTCCATTCAGGACCCTAATCACTTCAAGTACAATCATCTAGCCTCCTCGGATAACCAATCATCTAGCTATACCATTCTGAACTAGTCAATCAGAACATGGCGGTTCAAAAGAACATGGAATTTTTTTCATGAACAATACATTAGATTCAACAAGTATAAGTGAGATAAATACCGTTAATCGATAACCAATTCGGAGCTGCTCATATATGCAAAATTGAATGGCATCAAATGGCAGATCTCGCAGCAGAAAGGAACCATAGCCCTGCAAACAGAACAACACGTGTTTGTGGAACTGATGAGCCACTGATCGTCCTAGTAGACGTAATTCATCAGCATTCACAAAATCTGAAACAAAGGAAATTGTCATATGACTGAAAGATACATACTGCATAAAGTCCTTTAATTCCTTCTTTAGCAACAATAAGGCTTAACGGCATCAGGTGCAGTCCTGAACTGACTCATTTGCATTCTTTGTTTAACCACCTGAATCCAGTGAATTTCAATTCAAATTACGGTAACATTTGAAGTGCCAAGGCAGAAAGAATAAAACTGACCTCTGTGGGAACACGAATGAGAGAAGAAGCAGCCCCTCCAATTGCCCCTGCAGTCTTTTGCATATATCTTCAGAACACAAAACAAATTCATTGTAATTTGTAAAGCAAATGGTTTGAAAGTTTATATCACTAGCTTAATAGTAATGTTCTTTTTTCAACTATTCCATTTAATTTGGAATCAAGTAATTCCATATACTCCAAATTAAGAAATCAACAAGGCTATGAAGAAAGTTTTTCAGCTGACATACCAAATGAGCAATAGCACTCAAGTTTTCAGGAAATATTTCCAGTAGTTTTCTTTTAGCTGGTTCATATACTCCAACAAAAATTGTGGAAGCACTGTAACAAATGTGAAGTGGTGGCTCAGAGAAATCACAAGGAAACAGAGATATATTGAAATAACAATAACAATAATACAATCAGGGTCTCAGATTATCAACTCAGATATAGCACTATATGTCAGGAATGTAACTAGACATTGACCATAGAAATAAGATCGTGGACTAGTAACACCTCAATATATAGTATGGCAAGGATAAAACCACAATAATATAAATATGAAACATCAGGGTGAAATAACTAAGAATACGCAATGCTGCAATACTAAATACTCACGGAAGAACACCAACAATATTTCCAGCTAACCCAGCATACAGGCCTTTCCATTGAATTTTACTTCCGCCTTGTGCAGCCTACACAACAAAAAAAATATGAGAAAAACAAATCTCATAAAGTTGATCTATAAACTTGTGTTACTTCAAGAATTTGGTTCCTCAGCAATGGGTAAGCAAATAAAACTGATACAAGCTGTGCCACTTCAAAAAGACATGAGAGTCTTGTAGGCGCCACAAGCACATCCAGAAGATTTGGTAGCGAAAGAGATGGTATAGACATCAGTCTAAATTTACTAAGAATGGCATCAGTCAGGGCCATGAATTAATGAGTATTAAATACACGCATATTACCATGCATCCGAGAATGAGCAATTTGCAGAATGATCGTTCCATGACAAAAGTGTGCTGCATTCAAATGTATAATCAGCTCAGCTCACCTGAAGCCTGGTCTTTATTGTATCGATAGGATATAAAGCTGTTTCAACAACAACACCAGCAGCTCCTCCAGCTAAGGCCCCCTCTGTATTGTAAAAAGACACGTCAAGCAAATGCGGGATAAGGACAACCAAACCTACATTTTATACCATAAATCCTAATCCAACTGCTGAAAAGAAAACTTGACAGTAGAGTCAGAGAAATGACATCCTAGTGCATTTGACTAACGACTCTTAGATGTCATGATTGTATACCCTGGTAAACAAATGGATTTGATGTAACAGCTCTTAGATGTCTATGGTACAGCGTGATTGTATTGTATATATACCCTGGTAAGCAAATGGATTCCAATTCCTTGAGCCCCTCTATCTATACGCTAGTCCAATCTCGGATGTGAAAACTTCATCCCAATGGGCAATGAACAAACAAGCATTATCCATTAACCAAGCTCCTAAATGCATGCGGCGTTCGATCCGCTGTAAATAAACAAACATACAGTGTTTATGAAGTAATAACAAAATCCCCTACCCAAAAGAAGTTGTAGGAGATCGCACGATCCCCCATCTCCACCTCCCCCGCCCATGCGCTCACCAACAAACTTGTCTGCACGCTTCAGTCGGCAATAACAGATTGTGCGAAGTCGCTCGCCTGCCCCCTTTTGTAGGAGGGAGCAGACGCACAGGAAATCGATCCGGACGGCGCCGAATCTGGCCGTGAAAATGGGGATTGGGGAGGGTTTAGTGTTTTATCGCACGGTTCGGGAGACTTTGCTTGGTCACTTTCACGAAGCGGACCGCGGACGGGTCCGTTCCATTTCTCTGCTACTGTAGCGGCCTGGTGCCAGGCTTATCAATTTACAGATGAATCGGACTCTGTTCGGTGTTTTGGAGAAACAATGGTATTGTTGTCACCTTTGCAAAACAAACAAACGAAAAAAGATTCCAGATGTTCTGCTAGCGTAGGTATTGCCAGATTCCCATGTTTTGGTTTGGCAGCAATTTCATTCTTTAAGGATCTTTCGGATTATTACAGTTAGAAATTCTAGCGAGCACTCATGTTCCCACGCTCCAATTTTATATATTTATTATTTATATTTTGCAAATAAATAACACGAGCACAAGAGGCCACAGGAAGAACAGTCTGGGTCAGAATTTGGAAATGACAAACAGCCTCCCTTCAGATCAGAGGTTATATTGTAGTGTCTGAAGTCTTACAACAGAAACAATGAATCCGATACTGCCCAGATTGGCCAATTGTCTGGTCAGTTACATTTAAGCCGTGTTTTCGACCTCGTGTAAGCACCTCTTGCATGATGAATGGAAACCTTCTCTTGTGCCCTCAATAGAGGATATCCAAACGCATACCACATTGCTCCACTGCTAGGGTTCCTATGGTTGTACAGCTTCTAGGAGCTTCTCATACACTTGCCGTGCAGACAAATCCTCAACCTTACAGCAAAGCACGAGTATTATTTTTAGATGAGAAAAAAAATAGTAAATACATGGGAAAGTTTGCTGGAAAAGAAAAATTAATAGGATTCAGTTCAGTGCATCAGAATTCGATACTAATTAGCAGTAAGAAGCGACAACTCACAATAAGAAGCTTCGATTTGTTATTCCATCCTCTTTGAAGGGTCATCTGAGTCAATCTTAGGCCAAGAACCTGATTTCACAAGCCATCAGCATGGGAATACATCTTCACAGAACAAGGTTGAAAACTGAAACTGTTATAAATATTAAGTTCCCTATTGGACAATGGTAGCCTCAGAATTTAGATCATCAACTACATTGATATATATTACAACCAATGGCATACTTCTTTCTATAACTTGTAAATAGAATCACAGAGACAATTTCATCAAAGCTAATATTTATTGCATGCATATTGTGATGTTATTTACCTTTTACTCACTGGAGCATTCAGAATATTACTTTTTACAAGGCTCAAAGTACACGATACCATATAAATTTAATAACACGCAATAAAATTAGAGTGCCATTGAAGAAAATCACCTTGCCCATAAATTCTAGCAATTCACTGTTAGCTTCCCCTCGAGCAGCAGGGGCTGCTACTGTTACTCGAACATCATCAGCGTTCACTCCTGGAAGTACACAAAATTTTGTAAACACATTGTATGCGCCAGTGAACTGAAAGAAATAGTGTACACTGATGCCACATGAAACTGTCAGTGCGCCCATGCACAATTTTTCATCATAAACATTGCATGTTTTCGTTTCAAAAAATAGCTTACTACATTGCTAAAATGCATACTTGTTATTGCTGAACGTTGTGCCCGGTCTTCCACTTCAATGGCTACTTGGACAAGTCCACCTTCCAGTTGTGTGATGCAAGGAGGTACAGGAGCATCCTACAGTTTTCATAATCATTAGGCCAAGAAATACAAACAGGCAGAATTTAGCAAAAGGACTTTCTGTTGATGTGGTATATACATGTGGATTTGTCTCAGCCGCAACTGAACTCAGTGCTCCATCCACAACATATATGAAAGGGGCAACCTCCAGATCCTCTTCTGATCGGTAACAAACAAAAAGGTCACATCCCACACAGCTCATGCGGAATTGCTTTTCAAGCTTTCCTTCACCACTGCATCAAATATACAATTACATGATCACCACAATCCGAAATATAACCTGGTAAATCAGTATTCAGTAATCACTTTGGCATAATAACCCTGATGAAGTCTTGTTTAGCAGAACTACACTCCATCCCAATCCATATGTATTAAGGTGTATTAGGGTAGAAAATTAACTAGATTTTTATCCCAATACATGTGAATTAGAGTGTCGCCAAACAAGGCCTGAGGTGGGTTATTACAAAGAAGTCCACATATGGTTGCAGATCATGTTATATAAACACAATCAAAAGTTCCCATACTGTATAATAATCCTTTTTATACTTTTGAAAATGAAAATCTATAAATACAATGCATTGATGAGGGCAAAAAGGAGATTTGTTTTCCCTATAACAAAAACGGTGCACACATGTAGCCAAACTAGCACTGCCAAACATAAAATAGTGACCAGCATTTAGAGTTTACAGAAGAATGTACAAACACAAGACATTAGATTTTTTACAATATAAGTCGAGGTGAAGTCCTCCAGCAAGATAAATGAGGGATGATTTATTATACCGTTTCAACATTACTTTTCCCGACTCCTTCACATTTAGCCTTGACAGATGCTTAGCCTTGTCTAAAACATGTGCTCTGTCAGTCTTTCGCTTGGGCATTTTCTGCAATTGGGTATCTTCAGAACAAACATATCAGAATTGTATATGCAAACAGAAAAGTACCTTAATCGTTTAAACTACTTTCTAAAAAGCAGTAGTAATTCCTAGCGACAACAAATTAAGAGAAAACTGCTGATGATGAAGAAGCGTAAACTTTAAAAACGCTCTTGGAATACAAGGTTTTACTAAGTTTGTCTACTTTTAGCTTTTAGCCTATTTCATGAATGTATTATTCAGCCTGCTATATAAATTAGATTTGCACAATTTGTTTCTCTCGCTGACTTACATTTGTACAATACGTAGTACACTGTAGCCTAGTGCTACAAAACCTCCAAAGCTAGAATACAAACTGATAAAAACTTATCCCCTCCTCCTTGAACAGTTCAAAGCTCATTCTTCCGCTCGATTTAAGACCCCAACCTCCGTTAATTCCTACTGGCAGACTAGCAGATCTGGGGAGAATTAAAGGCGAGTGGGGAGGAGGAGCTGACCGGTGATGAGGACGTGTGAGGCGCAGTGCTTGCAGTAGTAGACGAAGAGGTCGGACTCGGGGGCCCTCCGGCAGTGCGTCCTCGCTCGAGTACGTGTGCGTCGTCCGCTTCGGCATCGCCCCTCCCCTCTCCACCGCCGCCGCCGCCGCCGGGATCAGGCTTTCAAGGTCAGGCCTGATATTGGGGCGGAGGCAACGGAGCGGCGGCGACGCCAACGGCTGGAGTCGAGGGATCCGAGCGCAAGTCGGCGGTCGGCGCCGCGGGGAAGAGAAGAGAAGAGGAGGAAAGCAGCGGCGGCAGGAGGCTTGCGCTCAATCGGTTCGGCGTAGAATTTCCGGGTTTCGGTGCTGACCATGTTTGACCTGTTGCGGTATATCCGAATGAATATCTTTCCCAAATACGCCCTTCATCCCAAAATAATTTCTTTTATTATCTCACACATATTCAAACATTTTTAGCTTTTTTACTAATTACTAGAAAATATGCCCCAATGCGTTCTTCTGAGCTATTTTTTAATCCATTAGTATATGTTTTTTTTATCATATTTATGTTTTTGTTCTTACAAAAATCACCTAGCACGTGAAAAGCTTACCATCATCATATCACATCATCACTCTTTCACGCTCCGTAGCCGCTGATCTTCATCGGACAGCCAAAGCTTCTACTCTTCCCTGAACAAAAGCATTGAGCTTTTGATTTCTCATAAACCCTAGCTCATTTGCTTCTTCTCCCCTACCTCTCTCGTGCACACCACCATCCACACCGCCTTCCCTTTCTTTCTTGGTACGCCGGCCTCGGGATCAATTGTGTCGGACGTGGGTACGCGTCAGCCTCGGGTTCGAGCACGCCGGCCGCGGGGACGCCGGACTCGGGGGCAAGTGAGCGAGCGTGCTAGCAGCAAGGAAGCGTCCATGGGCGAGCATGGCGGCCATGAGGACATCGTTGTCCAGATCATGATGACCTGAATCATCATTGATTTGGCCTTGAATTCTTTTTTTATTATTTGTATTGTATTGGTGCCTCTTTATTTAATATTGATTCCATGAATTTTATATGTGATTTGTTTTGGACTCGATCTGGAATTTGGATTTGGTTTGATTGTTGTTAGGTACCAGATTGTGTCTTATTGTGTTGGATTTAGGGAAGGAGAGTTTTGTATCCTATCTCGATCTGCCTTAGTATTTCCTCCCTTGCAAATTATTGTTGTAGAGATTTCCTTCCCTTGTCTCGTTTATATGACATATATCAACTATCAAAGTTGACTCCCTGGATGCGGATCAGAAGACAAGTTGGAATACAACTCGGATTCTGTTAATCTACAAGAAAGAAAAGGAAGACGCAAGGCTGTACGTGTATGAACTCCAGGCTAGATTCACCAGCAACTTGCAAGTTAATTGGATCTTTGAGGCTCGTATACATGTATACATGCAAGAAAGCCATATACGAAGTCATACAAGCTAGCTCAACTATCAACTGAGCTTACCGTATCGTATCCGATTTCAAGACTACTTGCCACATCATACAAATTAAATTAAATTAGTTGACGCGTGACATATGGACTCAATTCCCGTAAAGAAATAGGATACTATCCGGTTGCTTTCTCTTCGGCTCGGTATAGGTATAGAGAGAAGAGAGGTAGGGAGAGGTGAAAGGAAGAAAAGTGAAAGTAAAATTTTGGCAGAAATTTTCTATTTGGATTGGATTTGGACAAGGAAAGTCTAGAGTCTATTTTTAGGAGGTGAAAGAAATACGATGGTGAAAAAAAAGTGGTGGTAGAAATTTTCGTGCTTTATTAGTAGTTATAGATATATAAATACCACATAAGCAATATTAGATTATTTATCATGTCATATATTTCATATAAACCTATTTTAAAATACAAAGTTTGATATTGTTTTCTATAAATTAAATATGCTTAAAATTAAGATTGATTACTCCTTAAAATGTGAGATGACGATTTATTTGGAATGGAGAGAGTACTCCCTTGAGTTTTAAATCCTAAGGTTAGCCTTATAGCCTTGTTTCTAAAATTATCATGCAGAATGAAAGAGAACTCGATAAAATACACTCTGAATGCAATGTTTCATCCTATAAGTTTATAGACATTTAATTTCATAACTCCGTTGGTGATCATACTAGTTTCATCTCATTATTTTTGTCTCTTCTTATGTCATGTCATTGCTTATGTAGCAACCTATTTTATTGCAAATGTGCTCCTTTTGTCCCTTTTTATCTCTCATAGTTGATGTGTGTGCCACAAAGTTTGACTTGATTTACGTAAAAATACACGCAACATTTGTATCTCCAAATTTTTTGTTGAAATCTAGATTCAAAGATCTTTCCAATGATATTAATCGTGTAATACTAATATTTTTTAATATAATTAATTGAAATTATTTTTTAAAAAACACAAATGATAGATATTTAGAGAGAGAGGCAGTAACTCGTATAAAACTCTTATAGAGACTGACCTAAATTGTTCTAACTTTTTATACCATATATCTATTGTCCTCGCCGTGGATGGTCGCGAAACCACCGCCCCAAGGATGTCATCACCTACCATAAGCCCAAATCCGAAGGACTCTTTTTCTGTTTTTTTCTCCTTTAGCATTAGGAAAATGGTTTTCCTACCATTTGCTCCTAAGCCAACATCGAAGGTAGTACCAGCATGTTAGGAGTCCCTTCATTTTCAACTTATAAGTCATTCGAACAATATTAAAAAGTCAAAACATCTTAGGTTTGACCAATATAGAAAAAATTACAAAGATTTATGACATCAAATAAGCATACTATAAAAAATAACTAATGATGAATCTAATGAGCTTTTTAGAGTTTTTGAAAGGTCAAACTTGAGATAGTTTGACCTTTCAAAATTCTTGAAATGGCTTATAATTTGAAATCGAGGGAGAGCATCCCAACTATAATAGCTGGCATCAAGAGCCGTGAGTTCAGCATGTAATTTTTAATTATATTCATCTTTCAAATTGAATTTGTTGTAGACGCAAGATTCCCATCTACCATTGTTGCATGCCTGAAAGGTCCTAATGGCTAGAGGGGGGTTGAATAGCCTATTAAAAAATTCTACAAACAACACTAAGCAAGGCGGTTAGTAAATAAGACGGCGTAGCGAATAAGCAAATGCTTCAAACTAATTACGCAAGCCTCCTAGCAATTCTAGCAATTCTAATGTCTCTAATCACAAGCAATGGCTAGGTTGCTAAGTTACTCCTAGGTGGACAAGATACACTAACTAATTCTACCACTAGGAGCTAACAAGGCTAAGCTAACTAAACAAGCTACACAACACTAAGCACCCTAACAAGATATACTACGAAAGTAATGCAAGAGGTGCTAGAATACAATACCACCGGTGTAGTGTCGAGGTTGTAGCCAATCACCGTGATCACCAAGAAATCTCCAACGAGCAAGAACAAGTGACACGATGATTTTTTTTACCGAGGTTCACGTGCTTGCCGCAAGACGCTTAAGTCCTCGTTGTGGCGACACACTCACTTGATGTGTGCTAAGCTTAATGGCGGTGCCAAAACCCCTTTGGGCGCTCAAGCAAAGCGATCACAAGAGAGGGTCCAACAAGCCACGAGCAATCCACTAGTGCTCCTTTTCGCGAATCTCCCGGGGTAAGGAACGACCCCTCACAATCACCACCGGTGTGGCCTCAAACAAGCTCCACTTGAGCTCAACACCGCCTCTTGCTCCAAGCCGCTTAGGGAACCGGGCAAATTCCCAAGAAAACAAGAATCCTCGCGGCTTCTCCAAGGATGAAGTGCCTCTAGATGCAATCACCAATACAATGCACTTCTATCACTCTCAATCTCACCAAGAATTCGAGTTAATGGATGAAGAGATGAGTGGAGAGGAATCACAAATGCTCACTAGCAAGTTGGAAGCTTCAAATGTGCAAGAGAGAGCCTAAGGAACCACCAACCAAGTATATATATATGGCTCTCTCGAAATGGGCCGTTGCTCCAAAAAATTTGCTCTAGCGGGGTGACGGACGCGACCGGCCGGAACCACCACGGTCCGGTCCGCGAAGTCCGGCCATCGCTCCGGTCACTACCGACAAGGGTTGGGCCCCAACCGGCGCCCTTCCTTCGCGGCGTCCGTCGGCGGATCCGGCCGACCACCGGGCATCCGGTCGAGGTCCGGCCGCTGCGCCCGCAAAATCGCCGTGCGGGGCTCTCGCGGACGCGCCGCACCCGGCGCCGGTCGCGTGCGCCCCGGCCGAGCCAACGTAGCGTCCGGTCACTAAACAACGACTTCTTCTTCCTTTTTCTTTTGCTCTTTGCTTCAAACTTGCTTCGCCTCTTGCCATGGGTTGCCAACACGCCCAAGATGACCACGTTAACACCAATGTTAGCACGCCGAGATGTTAGGCAAGATCGAAGTTAGTGCTCTCATGTCCTAAATGCAATATGCAAGTCAATTGGACCTAGAAGCACTTCATGCAAGGATTGTCGCGGCATTCCCTCTTGATAGTCGGCTATCTATCCTATAATGTGATCACACGCTCTATCGTGTCTTGATCACCGAAAGGAAAACCCTATCAAGTATACCTTTGCCTTGATCTCCCGGGTTCCTCTCAAGCCGATCACCAAGCTTGACGATCCATCAAGTCCACGGACTTTGTCCATGTTCATGATCATCATGCTCTTTGTCATCAACCTAATCCTATCTCATAGTCATCACTTAGAGCAAAGGATTAGTCCACAAGTGTCGTCATCAATTTCCAAAACCAAACATGAGATTTCACATGCTCGGCTTCATCTAGTCTTGAGTAGAGCCATTTAAAGATAGGTTTCTGTTTTCTCACACATATACATGCCACATGAAAAGTTGAGTTAGCTAGCGAATTCAAGTTTGAGTATCTCGCACATATACTTTGCCGATAGGGGACGGCTCAGTGCACATTGCAATCGAATGGCGAGAACGATGAGTCAATGACGTGGTCGCACAAGGCTGAGGACGACAGAGCAGGTCGTGGAGGGGAGATCGCACTGGGAGGCCACATGCTCATTAGCTGTGTTGATTGTTTCCTTTTGCAAGGAGATATCACACGGGAAGGTGATCCCATGGATCTTCCATTTTCATATTTGTCACGATGAGCTTTCACTTGCATATTTTGTCGCGAGGACAGTAGAAAGGTGAAACAACAGTATTTTTTTCACACCAAATGGTTGCCTTATTTTTTTTTTTTTTAGTTGCATGTATGTAAGAGATACATTGAAAATTTGAGTTAGCTAGCAAGTTCAAGTTTGAGTAGTCGATGGTTTGTTGAGGACGCCACGAGTATCGACGACAACTTAAAGTAGACAATCGAGTGACACAGTTTAACGGTTCAAATTCAACAGATAAACTGGTTTAACATCTTTTTAAAAAAAAATGCATACTACGACTGGACCAGAGATCTTGTTTTTCTCCTTTTCCTTCTTTCCCCACCTCCACTGTTCCCAGAAGAGGAGAGAACCCTAAACCCCGCATCCCAAACCTTGACGCCGGCGATCTCCGCCGCCGCCGTCATGTTCGGGACCCCTCTACCACTCCCGCGTTCGGGAACCCCTCCACCACCCCGGCTTTCGGCACGCCTTCCACCACACCGGCTTTTGGCGCGACGTCGTCCACCCCGACCTTCGGCACCCCTTCGTCGACGCCCGCCTTCGGGACCCCGTCGTCGATGCCAGCGTTCGGGGCCGCTTCCACGACCCCGGCGTTCGGGACCGCTTCCACGGGCTCGGCGTTCGGCTCGCTCAACTTCGGGACGCCCTCATCGACCCCAGCATTCGGCACGCCCTCTTCGGCGCCGGCGTTCGGCGCGCTGAATTTCGGGACGCCCTCGTCGACCTCGGCATTCGGCACACCCTCGTCGGCGCCGGCGTTCGGCGCGACTACTTCGCCCTCGCCCTTTGGGTTCCAGCAGCAGCATCAGGCGACGCCGTCCCCGTCGCCGTTCGGCTTGCTAGGAGGCGGCGGCGCTCAAATCACCACTCAGATGGCCCCGTTGCGCCGCTGCCGCTCTCCCCTTCCGACCGCGACATCCAGGTTTGCAACGGTGAAATCCCTCTCAGATTCGCCTGGAATGTTGAGGAGCAAGTGCTAATTGAATGTTCTGTTTCCGAGTGAATTCCAGGCCATCGTTGATGCGTACAAGGAGGACCCCGGTAACCCCCGTTATGCTTTCAGGGTGAGATTTCTTCTCCTTGGCTTCCCTTTGTGGTGTGCACTAGATTTGGGTTGATGCGACTTGGCTGATCTGTTTCTGTCTGTCTTGACCTGGGTAGCATCTGTTGTTCAGCGTGACAGAGCCTTCCCAAAGGGTGAAGCCAGTTGCTGCTTCAGACGTAAGCACCTGTATATAAATTTGTGAATATTTTGTTATATTCTGTGTTTTTGCACTTTCCTTTGGTAACATTTCATTTCTTGAGACTTCTACTTCGTGGCAGATTATGTGGGCAGAAGCAATGGGGAAACTCGAATGCATGGACAGTGCAGATAGGGAGAGGCTGTGGCCTCAGCTTGTTCAGGGTTTTAAAGACCTTTCCCATCGGCTTAAGGTATAATGTTGGAATTTATGCCCTTCTAGGATTTGACGATTTGATGGAATCATGTAAATACAAAAATTTTGTGTGCTATAGAGTTTCCCCTTGGTTTTGTATCTATACAAGATTGCTATTATATGAGCTTCTAACAAGCATGCTTATATATTCTAATGAACTTGGTATAACATGTTCTGATATAGGTAAGAAATAATGTTTTGTTACACATCCTTTTTCGGTTAATGCTTTTAGACATACATTAGGTAACATCGTTTCTCAGCGGTGCTGGATTTCCTTGTCAAGCTGAACCAATTCTCATGTGCATGCCGAAAGCACTAAGAGTAGACTTTGTGGTGGATTTGGGTTTTCAATTGGGTAATGCAAGAACAAACGTATTTCTAAGCCTTTTAGACTGACTTTGTGATTTGAATTATGAAAAATGATATCTATAAAGTATCACTGCATCAACAAATTTGTAAAGTTTATGACATGTGGTTTACATAATTATAACATCTTTGCTGAGGAAGTTTTCTTTGTTAAGCATGTGGATATATTATAAAAAAAAAAGAACAGATGAGAATCTAGATCAATACAACACCAAGTCTTCCTACAGAGCACCATTCCAAGGCTCTCATCGTCGGTACAAAACAGACATCATTTGGTGGGACACACGGAAAACAAATGCAAAGTCTTCACCTGGATTCTTATCCAAAACACAATCCTCATGGCAGACAACCTCATACAATTGGGACGGCCACACCATGAGACCTGTGCTCTCTGCATCAGGCCACTAGAGACCAGTTACCACCTTTGCATGGCCTACCCTTTTGCGCAAGCAGTATGAAATCAAATTATCACTTGGGAGCAGTTTGAAGGGGTTGGCCTGCAACGATATGCAAACTTTGGCACCCTAGCAGATTGGTGGGAGAACACCCTACTCGGTGCCCAAATAACACAAGCGAGCGTTCGACGTCCTAGCTATGGACACCATGTGGGACTTAAGGAAGTAGTGCAACCACAGGATCTTCAACAGCTCCCATGCCACGGTCTGCCAAGTTGCTGGAAGGATAAAAACATATATAAAAATATTGATCTACATAAAAAGAGCTCACTGTTTGCATCCTCACAATCAGGGGTTTTATTTTGTGAGCTGTGTGTTTTTTTCTTTCTCATCCTGTGGTTGCTTGTGGCCGAGTTGGTCCTTGCCATCTGTGTATATCAACCTTCTTTCTTAATTGAAAGGCAGAGCTGCCATTTTGTTAAATAAAATGAATTTGTAAAGTTTATGACATGGTTTACATAATTATAACATCTTTGCTGAGGAAATGTTCTTTGTTAAGCAGGTGGATAAAAAAAAAAAAAAAAAAAAATGACATTCTACAAAAAAAAAAAAAGTTGCATTGTATATAGCATAAAAAACTTCTGAAAGCTCATATAAAAAAAACTTCTGAAAGCAGAAGCCAGAATGTAATAAGCTTGAAGTTAAAAGAAAAATCCAAGGAAACAGAATTGACACTTGGTTTCGTTTAATTCTTTGATTATGTTAGTTGTTGCCTAGTGTCACCTGGAAAAGGCAGGGTGGTTTTTAGTGAAACCGAAGGACCTACAACAGACTAAGCAATCCACTGGAAAAGCTAGTAGTTGTTGAAGACAAAAGCACACATTCTTTTACCTTACATATGTGGCGCATGGCTCCATTTATCTGAATCTACAATAATTCTATCTGAAGTGATGCATTACATTTACAGGTTTATTGGTTGTGTCAGAACCAAGAAGGAAATCAGATTATGAGCTTGTAGCCTAAATTTTAAAATATTAAAAAAAAAAAATCATCCTTGTCATTTACATTTCAATACATGGTTTACTGGATTTGTGCCACCAACTTATTGTTCACCTTATTTTATTCCAAATTTAGTTCCAAATTTAGTTATTTGTCTCTGTATAAATAAAGTTATAAACATCTGAAATGATAATGTAATAGTCTCAAAAGAACAACAGAAGTGAAAGAATAACTGCTCTTTCCAATTTATTGACAGTAGCAATTTGTTTTCAATATTTACATTCTCATTCAGTTACAGGATCACATTGGCCACATCTGTCTGCTGTCAGTGGCCTTGTGATCATTCATTTCTCCCACAAGTTGTTCAAACAGTTAAAGTGAAGCTGCACATTAGATATTTTATCTCCCTGCAGGATAGAACTTTATGTATTGAGGGCATATATTTAAGTCTTCAAGTCTTGAATTAGTTATATTTGTCTTACTCTCTACTATGCTCTGGCCTCTGGGTGAAGCATGCTCTGCTTATTTTGGTCTGGAAAGAAGCAGAGGATACCTTGATATATATATATTCAGCTTTTACATTTAACTTTGTAAACCGTTTTCAGTAGTTTTGATGGTATTATCTTCGCCATTTTCCAAACCCTCTAGTGCTCCACTTTCTTGCATTTTGGTCTGGAAAGAAGTAAAATATACCTTGTTATAATCTGCTTTTGCATCTAACTTTGTAAACCTTTTTCAGTAGGTCTGATGGTATTATCTTTGCCATTTTGCAAACCCTATACAAAGGTTTTTAGCTTTGAAATTATTCAAGCCTTAAAACTTGTTCTTTTCCTTTGCAGCTTCAAGATGAAGTCCTTGTTTCAGATACTGATAGATTGAACATGACTCACACTAATGTTAAAAGGTATGGCTTCATATGGATGTTTTCATACTCTTCCAGTACTCCTTGTGCCTAACATATTTTCTTTTACAGCTGCAAAGGCATTTCCAAGCTGACACGTATCCATGGATCCAGCGATTGAAGCAACAAGAGCTGGTTATTCAGAGACGTCTTTTAAGGGTGATATTTCTCTCCATCACTTCCCAATAGAACCTGGGGGTTGTCAGTTCTTTTTTTCTTGTCTAATAGCCCATGCATCAAACTCTTATTTTGTTGTTCTGTGAACTGCTAAAAGTTTGTTAGAATAGTGGAGGCATTGGAGAATCGGGGTTACCGCAGTCCTTTAACAAAGGAGGAAGCTGACTTATATGAAAGATTGGTTGCTATATTAAAGCGGGTTAGGTTTTCTCCCCTCTGTTATTCCTACATTTTGTCCGATTAAGGGTTCTCACCATTTTGAGTCTTATGGTTGCAGCTAAAAGGACCTGGTGCTGATCTGTCTAAGAGGGTTAATACACTTGTTTTCGGACGTCACGTCTTCTGGCTAGCACTGGTGGTGCTGGTGGTTCTGTTTATATTCCTAGTTCGGCCAAAGTTGATGAACGGAGTGTTACAGAGCTTCTTGAGGTAAGTGGTGCAGTTTTTTTCATTATCCTTGTTCTTGTTAGATAGCCGGGTCTTGTGTCAAGCTGATTTGTATTTGCCTATATCACAGGCCTTACAACAACAAACAGAGGCAGTTGCCAAGCTAGGCAACGTGTTGAAGAGGGATATCAGGGACCTGGAGATCATCCAGTCAGAAGACACGGATATGGCTGAAGACAGCGTGGGGAGAAGGGTACAGAAAATATAAGATTGAAGCAAGGTCTTAGTCCTAGCTAGCAATAAGCAGAGGGTGATGGAAGGGATCCATCGTCGTTAGAAGGATCCGAGCCTCCAACTTATTTGGAGTGTTGGCTAGACAAATGACATCCCTGTGTAACAGGTGCAGGCAAGCTTCACTCTGCATTCTTTTGGAAGCTAACCATGGTCAGGTAGTAGTGGTATGTGTAGATTGTGTGTTGAACTGAGGCGGTATTCTTAGAACTCAGCTTTCTCTTCGCACCAACTACATTTTCAGCCCCTGTTTTGTTGCTCACCGTGATCTGATGAGCTGTTGTAACCCCCTGTTTCCGTGATCATGACTGGATGTAATGCTTGTAAATTACATTTCGGATTTTGTACGTCAATCTTGGCTGTAGCTGGCCTTGCATATGCTTGCACCTGTTGCATTTCCATTGAAATGAAATGTGGTGGTGTTTGCGTCATTAATAATATAATTCTGTAATAATGTTCAAAAAATGTTCAAATGTGTATAACTCCCTGCTTTGCAAAAGCGTGTTTGTGAGGGAAATACGGTTTTTCTTGACAAACAAGGGATAAATACAAAAAAAAAAAAAAAAAAAAAAGGAAAAAGAACTATAATAGCTATTGAGTTGTATCTGGCCAACAATCAGAAATGAGCTCAACCCCTCCAGAGTCCTGATCAGAATGGAGAGTCGTCAATGTATGCATCGCCCGGGCACTCGCCAGGAGAATCCCTGCGCGTTGCCGGCTTTGGCGCGCGCCCTGTACGTCTTCCAGTCCTGGAGCACGTTCTTGAGGTCGAAGAGCTTGTTGTCCAGGCCGACGCAGCAGTTGGCGTGCATGGTGGCCACCTTCCCCAGGTCGTCGCCGTGCTGGCAGAAGCCTCCGAAGACGGCCGTGTCGAGGAACTGCACCCGGGCGCCGGGGTAGGACCCTTCCTTGACGATCTTGTCGAAGACGTACTGCTCGTGGTGGCCGGGGAACCTCGCCCGCGACGCCTGCCAGTGCCGGTAGAACCCGACCGTCGCCGGCGACGACCGGACGTAGAGGAGCCCCCCATTGGGGGTAGTTTCCCGGCGAGTTGACGTCGCCGACGAAGAAGTCCGACGACATGACGACCTGCGCCCCCGCCGGCAGCCGCGGGAACGGCGTCCGGAACCACAGGATGTCCACGTCCGTGAACAGGAAGCTGTAGCCCAGCTCCAGCACGCTCTGCTGCAGCCCGTTCCGGCGCCACATCATCTCCAGGTAGTCACCCTTCATGTACTTCTGCTCCGACGCGAAGTCCTTGCCGTCGTCGGCGCGGAACCAGTAGCAGAACGGGTGCACGGCCGTGCACCGGGCGAACGCCTTCCGTCCATGGCCACGATCAGAAGGTGACGTGGAAGGTCCGCCGTGTCCTCGCCGTGCTGGAAGCTCTCCAGGAATAGGTCCAGGAATGACCCTGGTGCTGCCCATGCCTCGTTGATCGCCGTCATTAGCACTGTCTTGTCTGCCGTAGCTGCTCGCCGGAGTAGGTCCGCCAGGTCCTGGGACGGTGGCGAACTCTGCTGCTGCTGCTGCTGTCCATGGTGGATGGTGGGGAACATCATATGAGTTACTGAACATCAAATTTACCTCGGAAAGCAATTGTGAATAATCAGAGACAATATATGAGTATGTTTTTTTTTCCTTTGAAAAATGTTAGATTGGTGACTTAATAATGGTGATAAAATAGTGACGAGACTTTCTTTGTTGACGTAGTATTGCCAAGTTCTGTTTTTGTTGAACAATTCAAAAGGCAGAGGAGGACAGGGTCACAGCAAGAGAAAGAAAGATTACCTGCTGGTTCTGAGCTGACGTGGCAGGCATCACAATCGTTGGCTGCTGCTTCTCGCTCTGACCTTTCTCCTCCTCCTCTGTTCTGGCGGCGCCGCCGCCGCCGTCGCCGCCGCTAGCATCCACATGTTCCCTGCCCCCTCCCTCACCTTTGGCGGCGGCCTCCTGTTGCGGCTTGTTGGGCTCGACGAGCCGCTCCCGCACCTCCCTCCTGATGATGACGATCGACCCCTGCCGCGGCGGTCTCCAGCGACGACCCCGACCTGCTGGGCGTGCCGGCGCCTGCGCCGAGGTCGCGGCCGAGGGAGGTGTAGAGCAGGAAGAAGGCGGTGGCGAGCGCGGCGCCCAGGAGGAGCGAGGTGGCCGACTTCATGGCCCGTGCCGGGCGCCTCCTCCGCCTGCTCCACCTAGCGACCGGAGCAGCAGGCCGGCTTGCTGCTGTGGTTGCGGCCTCATCATCCTCATCCGGCGGCCGGCGGCTCTATCTCTATATATATGAAAGAGGAACTAATTAATCGCGCGCTCTAGGACGACTGACGCCGTGTCGTGGCCATGTGCGCCGTGGCAACGGGAGGGGAGGGAGGGAGGGAGCTCTCGATCTCGCTGCAGGTGGGTGGGTAGGTGCGCCGTGGCGTTCATTGGCCATAGTCGTCAAGAATCGGTGGCACGGAACACGGAAGCAGGAAGCGACAGCGACTGAGCCACGGACGGGACGAAGCTTCTTCATAGACGGCACCCAATCAACCTTTAATTTAATTGCCGCCCTCACTCCGATTGACAAAGTAGCTAGATTCAAACTTTAATTTTGTAAGTAGCTAGCACAGTAGATATTAGCGGATATAGTGACGAAATTACTATACACATGGGCAAAATAAATTGGCTACCATTATATTCCGGGAAAAGGCAAGCGAAAACGAAGCATCTATCAGCATGTGAGTTGGAGACTCAAACCTAAACAAATGTTCTACTAAAAAACCTAAACAAATGTTCTACTACAAGAATTCCAACCACTTGAACTAGCTTGCAAACACATGTATGCATAGTCTTGTGCATCTCTTTTATAACACGGATTGATCCATCTCTTGTTTTTAGTGCAATAACTATATATGGTTCTATCTAGATCTAAAGAGCTGATAGTTTTAGGTGCTAATCCACTGAAGTCAAATAGGTCTAGCTAATTTTCAGTTACTATATATCTTAATTATTAGTTGGTCAAACTAGTTAATAACATAACCAATAGTTAGCTAGTTATTACTAGTTTTTTATATATATAAAGGAAACTTTTATTAAACGTCAGTAGTGATACATCGAGTGGTAGAACAAACCAGCTAACAGTAGCCAATAGTTAGCTAATTAACATCAATTAGCTATAATAGGTATAAACATACAGGACCTACTCCCTCCGTCCCAAAATAAATGACGTTTTTCGCTCGAGTAAGAAACATCTACAGGCAATTATATTTAAAAATAGGATTAATATTTATATTACATAATTAGTATCATTGGAAAGATCTTTTGATCTAGTTTTTAACAAATTTATTTGGAGATTTAAATCTTCTACGTATTTTCTACAAATCGAGTCAAACTTGTGGCACTAAAAAACCCACAACGTCGTTTATTTTGGGATGGAGGGAGTATATATGATATGATATCTACTAGATTAGGGTACAATTAACTTGTAATGGGGAAGCAAAAAAGAATTATAGTAAGTTAGAGCAACTCCAAGAGATGTGTTATCCTTGTTATGTAGGCTATTTTACAATTTCTCTTATAAAACTAAGCTCCAACAAGTTTCTATCTTTGTTTTGTAAAATAGTAAATTGGCTATTTCTAAAATCTCACACGCTAAATACTACCTCTGTCCGTAATAAACGCTCGGGATTCGTTTTTCTCTAATGCAGATACACATCCCAAACGACAAATAAAAGAGGACAGAGGGATAGCTTGCATGTGGCTTAGCTATCTAGCCTTGCCATAATAGAATGGTTTTTGGGCTTTCGTATTATTTTTTTTTACAAAGTTTTCTATTTTTGATGTTGGCTAAATCATCTACTTTTACAAATTATTTTGGAGTTGCTCTTAGCGTCCCTTACCAATGGATGGCACTAGGGCAGTGTTGACGAAGCTCTTATGTCTCGTGTGTGAGTGGTGGCGCGGAGGAGAAATTAAAGTGGAGCACATACGCTCGTGATAGATGCGTTTTCATCAGCTGGCAAGTGCAAGTGGTCCGACGCTCAATTCGTAGAGGCGGAGACTGGAATGGATGTCACCGTTGGCGCGAAACAATTCATCATCTTCATCTCTGGCAGGTCGTTGTTTCAAGGCAGTGGCCAGTGGCCAGTGGCAGAGTGACAGCGCGCTGCACACATGGGCGGCGATGGCCAAGCTCCACGATTGGCTGACGCCCCCAGCGATCAACGGCTGCAATACTCTTTGAGCAATGTAGAAACGGTTTAAAAAAAAAAAGGAGGAAAAATCACTATGACACTCTGAAAGCTCAAAGCCCTCACGTGACAAACTAATAAAGGCAAGGAACTCGATTTTACATTTGTTCCAAGTACTCCAACTATACGAAAGAAATGTACCTCAGGTCCTCAGCAAATGGAGGTTCCACAGAAAATGGAAATTGGTGTGATGAAATAAATTCAGGAATGTTTTCCTTCTGCACAGTTTATTATTCAAGAGCACGTACAGTTCTGGGAGGGAAGGGAAAATATAAACTTAATAACAGGGCTGCCACAACACCTGAGGGGAGTGAAATAGAAACTTTATATGAACTTGAGGGAGTGAATGAGTATAAACTTCATAACACCACTCGTTTATATACATACGCAAACAAAAATGCAACTTTGCTCACCAAGGAAAATATGCATCAACTTGAAATTCTCATCAACGGCAAACAAGTGAATATGCATCAGCTAGAAATTCTCATCGACGGCAAACAAGTAGTCAGAAATCTTCAGAAGTGGGAAGTGAATATGCACTTGATGCTGCTTCTTCACTTGAACTTTCGAAGAAAATGGGATCCCCCTCTTCCTATTCTTCTTTCTGTTATCAACCTTGCTTCAAGACTGTTCCTCCATCTCCCCAAAGATTGGCAGTTTATGAGCTTGAATCTTCCTCACAACCTCGTCAGGCTTCATGTCATCAAGCATCTTCTCATGTAGGAGAGCAAAAACTATGCTGTACTTGGGTCAGGGAAGAGCCATGATAATCTTTTGGTTAATTTAACCTTGATCACTTTGAGCATGATTGTAGCACGCTGACAATGAGAATTGGTAACAGGACAGCATAACAAATAGTTACCAAATTTAAAACCAACAATTTGTCTAGCCATGGCCGTCATTTAGCATAGGCACGTTAGCAAAATTAATACAATATAAACTTGCATACTTAAAAGCCATGATGTGAACATAAGTTTAACTGAGAAAAAAAATCAAACTAACTGGAGTAGTTTAGAAAGCTTAAATCCAAATTTCTGCCTGCATGTTCACACCAAGAACCTGCCCAAATTGAAGTAATTCACATCCTTTTTACAAAGTAGCAAAAATCCTTTTTATTGCTGTACTTGCAAACAAACATCATCAACAGGCTACCAGTTGTAGCATCACATGATTTAGGAGAAAATTTAACTGTAGTTGGATTTGAGATTGTTTACTGCTCAATAACTCCTATTTATATGGTTTGCATTGATGAATAACAAAACCTGGAACCCTACATGATTCCAGGTACTCGATCAGAGGTATGTGACGAAGGTTGAACTATTCAGTATCAAGTCAACCTAAAGTTAATCTGTGGCAAATAATGCTTTTTTGGGTTTAGTAAAGCACAGCGTAAACTCAGGCAGAAAACATGTGGCATATGAAGAATGAATAACAATGTCCATCTGGTTTTGTAACTCAGGGTACAACTGTTCAATAATGCATGATTATAGCAAGCCTTCTATTTAACAGTTCACATTAAAAAAACTCCAGATTTTACTTGGTGATCAATTACCATCAAGATTCAAGTATCAAATTCAGTGCAAAGGATCACCACAGAGAGGACGTTACCACTCTCAAGAAACATTTCAATGGTAAAGCTTGGGAATAATGGTGGTTGCCCAAAATGGGTAACCAGGGTTTATAGCTGATCAAAGGAAGCCAATTAGGCAGTAGCTCCAATATATGTGTGGTGTTAGTGACATGTACAATCATAATTACCAGGAAAAGTAACACCCTCGTTAGGATGCTTGCCATGGTCAAAAGAACATATCAATGTACTGCTTTGCCATTGCCAATTAAGGGAATAAATGTGACGATTTGCAACTCAAGGTCACTGATTTGCTAAGGCCAACCATGGCAACAGATGTGGCAGTTAAAATTCGGTGCTATGTGCTATTTGGTGTATGTTGAGCAGCCCATCTTCTCGTACAGTAACACCCGCATGAGCTGCTTCTCAAACGACACCACCTTACACCTTTTTCCCTTTAATCCCATAGCTTCATGGTGAAATATCATCTAGAGTGTACTAATGAACTCCATTTTACACCAAAGCCGCAATCTGTCCTTGTCCTACCATTACCACTTTACTCCATGAGTTTCTCCATGGATAGTATATCCAGATCACTGCAATTATTCATATTCCTCATTTGTTCAGTTAGTTCATCCAAAACCTCATAGATTTCTGGAGCTAGAGGGTTGGACCTATCCCCAACCAGAAAAGGGGTGAACCCGTTACCAAGATCAGCCCATGCTAACCCAGGTGCTTTTGTGACACCCAGATCTCTCATCAGTTTTCTGACTGTTGCTAGCTCATTCCAGCAACCTGCAGCTGCATACATGTTAGCAATCAAAACATAGTGCCCAGCGTTCTCTGTTTTCATCTCCAAGAGCCTCCTTGCTGACCTTTCACCAATTATTATGTTACCTTGCTCATGGCAAGCTCCTACTAATGCTGCCACCATTGTTGATGTTGGAGGAAGGAGTCTGGTTGAGCAATTCCTCTACCTTTTCCAGTCCAGTCCAGCGCGCATATAGATCAACCATGCAAGAATAGTGCTCCATCTGGGGCTTTATACCATATGACCTCACCATCTTGTCAAAAAGCTCTTCCCCTTCATCCACAAGCCCAGAGTGGCTACAAGCAGAGAGTACAGTAACCATGATGATGGCATCTGGCATGATCCCACTGTCAATCATCTGTTTGAAAAAGCGCAGAGAAACAACTCCTTTTCCTTGCATTCCATATCCTGCTATCATTGAAGTGAAGGATATCATGTCACGGTCATCCATAGTATCAAATACATTTTGAGCCACTGAAAGCCTCCCTGATTTTGAGTACATATCTATAAGAGAGTTCCACAGCAAACGATACCCTTTGAATCCTTGCTTAATAATGTGCGTGTGGAGTTCCGCCCATGTTGCAGGTTGGCAACACGGGCACAGAGTGCAAGATAGGTGACAACAGTAACATAATTTGTTGCACATCACTGCATACCATTTCACGGAAAATCTTAGAAGCTGCTTCTGCATCATCCGACAATGCAAAACCAGTTATCATTGTGTTCCATGCTACCAGACCTGGACATCTGATCATTCTGAACAGCATGAGAGCACGCTCCATACCGCTACACCTGGCATACATTGTGATCACTGCATTGGTCACGCTGTCGATTTCGTGACATTGCATCCGGACCGCCAACCCATGTATCTCCTTCCCAAGCCTCAACCATCCTGCCCGTGAGCACGCGTTTGATGCAATCACCAAAGTCACAAAATCAATGCCTGCACCACCTCTCACCATATCCCGAATTAACCCAACTGCTGCCCTGTAATCGCGCATCTGAATGTAGCCGCCGGCAATCGTGTTCCATGTCACCGAAGTTCACCTCTGCACCCTGGGCCTGCATCCGACGAAATAGTCTACCGCCTCTCTCCACTGCCCAGATGCAGCGTAGCCAGAGATCATCGAGTTCCATGACACCACATCCCTACGCTCCATTCCGTCGAACACCCGGCGTGCAGCCGCGAGGTCCTCACACTTGGCATACATGGACACCAGTGCGTTCTGGCAAAACAGGTGCCCATCCATGCCGGCGTCCGCAGCGCGCATCGTGCACCGCCCGCCCGAGAGCGAGGTTCGCGGTCTCGGCGCAGGCACGGAGCACCTTGGGGTAAGTGAAGGCATCGGGGGCAACGGCGTCCCTGTCGATCATCTCCTGGTACGCGGCGAGCGCGTGGCGCGGGAGGCCGTGGCTGAGGCAGGCGGAGATGAGCACATTGTAGGGCTCGGGGCACGTGGAGCCGGCGGCGAGCGAGGAGGCGGGGGGAGGAGCGACGGGTGGGTGGAGAAGAAGGAGAGGAGGCGGGGCAGGAGGAGCGAGTAGCGGAGAGGCCCAGGGAGAAGGAGAGCCCGTGGAGCTGGAGGCCGACGCGGAGGTCGGAGCGGTGGAGGTGGAGGAGCGAGGCGATGGGGGCGGAGGAGGAGTTGCGTGGCGGCGGCGGGCGGAAGGGAGGCGGCGGAGCTGGGAGAAGGCAAGGAGCGGGGCCGGGAGGAGGCGGAGCGCGGACGGGTCGGATAAGGAGGCGAGGAGCGAATGGATGGTGGCGGCAGGACTTGGCGGTGGCAGCCGTGGTGAGAGCGCCGCCGCCGCGGACATTACCGGAGGTCTTGAACTCCGAGAAGTATCAAAAAGAGATAGACGGGGTGGGTGGGCTCGCCTGGTGACGTGGCATCCTTCGGGATGGACTCATGGAAAAATGGAACAGAAAATAACCTCTAGACTGTCGTTTTATGATTTATTTACCTCAGCTATTCTTTTTGAATAACAGACATTATAATTTAATTTAAGTTGAGCAACGGCAACAGAGCACGCTGAAAAACTTCGCATTTTTAATTAACATATCTATATATATATATAAGCTAGGTGTTCAACAACGAGATTACTACATCATTTTGTTGCTCCGAGCTATGCTTGCACACAGCCCCACAACATCAGGACTCATGTTACTACTTTTAGCGGTCATCGGCAATGAGGAAAGTGTATGCCGAAAGTGTACCCAATTCGTGCAGCTTCTTCACATATGCCATCACTACTACCTAATTGATTTTCTGGCGGGACATTTTCAACCTAACATGGCAACATATTTTTCTATAACAATGTTTGCTTCGGATGTTCTTTTATTCTAGCCTCTGAGATTTGTTGAAGATTTCGACCTCTGTTCCTACGGGCGATGTTAAAACTAATTCGACATTAGACTCGTGGGCCTAATTGATGACTCAAATCGTGGAATTGTCTGAACATCCACTTGCTGAACCCTAAAAGTATGAGAGTGTCTTTGAGCCAAGTGATTTGGTCAATTTCTTTGCAAAGACATTTAAAAATCACAAAAATGTATATATACCTATACAAATGTATTTAAAACATTGATTTATATTGGAAACATATACTCCCTCCGGCCCAGGAATAAATGACGGTTTGGGAAACGTGCCATCAAGTATCGCCTCAACTTTTAACTCGATTTGTAGAAAATACGCAAGTAATATTTATATCTCCAAATAAATTTGTTAAAAAAACTAGATTCCAAGATCTATCTAATGATACTAATTATGTATTACAAATATTAATATTTTTTTATAAAATTGCCGACAGTGGAAAAAACTTTTTGTGTCGGGAAGCGAGAATTTGGGACCGAGGGAGCAGGGGTTGCAAGATTAGGGGCTGTACGCTCGGCAAAGATCATGGATCAAACTACAGTAAAACCCGTTAAGGACCTAGGCTGTCTGATCGAACTCGAAACCAATCGCCGCCATCCACTGCACACGCACCCGAGCCGTTTCTCGAGCCTTCCCCGTCGCCCCAAGGCTTCGTACCGCCCCGCCCCACCCCACCCCACCCCACCCCAACATCCGGTCTTCGCCACATCCAGCGCCGCGCGCCCTTGAACGTCCGTGCGCCGTCCCAAAACGCCGGCTCATCTTCTCCACCGCCGGCACTGCCCTTCGACACCACGCCACAGCCTGCCTGCGCCAGCGCGACTGCCCGGACATCTCCTCCGTCGCCGCTCCGTGGACGGCGTCCGACCCCCCCCCCAACGCTCGCCGACGCCGCCATCTCCCTCTGTTCCAGCGGGAAACAACAGCCGAGGCCGTGCACAGGCCCCTCCACCGCTCCCGCCCAGCCTCCCCTTCCTCCCCCCTCTCTGTCTCAACGTGGTCACGCAGCGGAAGGGCTCGAGCGCGGTGGCGTCTGCAGCGACGGCACGCGCGGTGTGCGCCTCCCCTTCCTCTCCCTCGCTCGGCTCAGCACAGTCCCCGTCAAGGCCCAACAATGGAGGCCAACACCCATATACCATGTCTACTCAACTATCGCCTCCCTATATGTTCGATGATATGCCTCATAGGTGTGTACTTCGCTGCAGCCTGCTACATTTTGTGAGGATCCATAAAAATATGCAAGTATAAATCGATTTTTTCACCTCACACACACTCTTTTGGAGTGTTCAGGTTCACCAGTTCAAAGGATGTCCTTCCTACGTATTCATGCTTCATGGATTCAGCTAGGCTAATTGCCTCTGCAATTCAAAACCCTAATAGTTACTACTACAAATAAATTTCTTTTCCGTGCCTGACCACCATGCTTTGAGAGGCTGCTAACAGCCTAACAGCAATGGTTTGATAATCTGCATTTTCCCATCAATGTTTTGTAACTGTTTGTTGGTTTTGCCATCCAGGTTTGATAATCTGCGGTAGCAAAGTACATTACTTCATGAACGTGGTGATCACATACATTTTTTTGGTCTCTTTACAATAACCGTGGTAGAATCATCATTAGCAAATAAACAGTGGCATGAGCATATCATTTCCATGGCATCCCATACAGGTTTCAGAGGACGAGCTATTAATGTCAATCTGCAGGTACGCATCTCTTCTCATCCAGTTGGTAAAAGTGCTCTCATTTAAATGCAAGCTCTTTGTATGATCTGCAATCTGATATAGATTCTGTAACAACTGAATATTATGTTCAAGTCATAATTTCCTAATACATATTCCAGGTGTGCACACATGCACAACCACGTGAAGAAGAGCACCGTATGTCCGGCACTGGCTCCGTTTCCACTCTTGCCGGTACTTCCATCTCCCGTAATGGCTCTATTTGCACTCTTCCTGACTATGTCCCTTTTTTGTTGACTTTAGCACCTACTCAATGTTTACATATATTGACAATTCCTGAGTGATTACAATAGGTCTATAAATATTCCTGCACTCGAAGTTAAACTAAGGTTCACTCACAGCATACCAGATTGCATAGCTCCATTATTTTTCCCCACACATATACTTTTATCCTCATCTTTGATATGCCAACTATTTTCCTCCAACTTCGTAAAAAAACATGTTCCTCTATTAGAGTGAGCAAACACATCCTAATAACCATATTCAGTCCACCTCCTCTCATAATTTTCCCTTTCCCAAAATGCAGCGTGCACCAGCAGAGGATGGCAGCCACAAAAGCAGATAGATGATACTACTCATTTATAGGTTACCATCTGTCTTGATTTTGTCTTTGCTGTACAAAAATCTTTAGCTAATTTCAGTGCACAAATACCATCAGACTAGCCCTCATGCTTTACCATAACTACTAAGCCTCAAATACATATGCTTCTACATATCGTTTTCGTGTTTTGTGCACACTGTACCAATGTATTGCAGTCCTACCAAATGGAAGCACATATGTAACTAATGTTACTGAACTTTTCTTTCCCATGGATAGTCATATGGTGTGCTACAATTCGGGCCGGCTGTTCGATGCGAGTAAGCACGGGGTTACCTCAAGCTAGTTATATTAGACTGTGTGTAAGAGATAATTCCTCCAATGATCTAACTTTTTTAGTACAGAACTCAAAATATAGATTGTCTCATATATCATTCACACGTAATCTTAGAGTGTGTATAAGATTATCTATTGTTCAAGAGATAATTCTTATTTTTCTCCCTTTTAACTAAATAAATACAGAAAATAAAGAGAGACACGACTGAGGTGGCTTGTTTGTTTGGTTTTTTTTTTTTTTTTTTTTTTTGCGATAAGGAAAAATTTAATTGATACTAAAGCAAGTTACATCCTCTTATTATAAAAAGAAAAACCAAACTACTCCACGCCCATCAATGATGAGACAAGAAACTTTTTGAAAGAGCCATAAATTCCACCATCTAGGATCATCATCCCAAACGCCTTACGCTGCTTGCCTCTCCTATTCCCAATCCAAATCCCAATGTCCCTGATTAAAAAACCACCGCGGATCCTCGTAAATCTGCAGATTTGTTAGAGGTAGGAGCTGATTAGTAGCTATTATTTCGGTAGTGGTAATTTGAAGGCTATTCTAACAGAGGACTCTACAACTCGGCATAAAAATTAAACCTAAAAAGACAGTCTTAATACTCTGTCATCATTTTGACAAGTCATCTTCACCCATTAAAATAGAGGTCTTTTATGAAAAAAAGGCTGGTAAGATGCAGTTTGGTAGGGAACTTACCTTGACATGTACGTGAGGCAATTTCATTGTGTTCTCTTCTGATTCCCACCACTCTTTTAATTTCAAGTTACCCACAAGCACAACACGTAGCTTCCGGAGATTGGTGAGACGTTGGATACATGGAGGCAAAGACTCGATGAGAGGGCATTGGGCGATCCGCGGCTTGTGAGTGAGGAGAGGTCGCCCAGCCACTCTGGCAGCTCTGATATTTTGCTACAATTCAGCAGATTCAGCGACTGCAGCAATGAAAGGCGCCGCATGCTCTCTGGCAAAACTCTCAGGTTATGACAATGCCAGAGCGCCAACTCTCAAGGGCAGGGAAGTTGCAAGCAGCCGCATACTCTGGCAATTGCTGCTACTCACCTTTTAAGCTCTTGTTTTCTTTGTGCAGAAGAGGGATGGCTGATGTTGTCTACCCCCCCAACTAAGAGACAACTTGGTCGCCCTCCCATTTATCTCACTTTCGAGAAACGTTGGTGGGCAAGGCTTCAGCCTTAATCTCGGGCAATCATATATCTCCAGACGGTCGAGCATGGGGAACATGAACACTGCTGCACCATCCTCACCAGAGTACGTGGTCTCCCACTCCTCCAACCCTTGCATTCTACTCAAGCGGAAGTGTGACAACCGAGGGAGTTCGCATTGCCACCACATAGATCCTTGTCGATTTTGTCATGCTGGGCAGCTCACTGAGTAACAGCCGAAATAAATTTGGTAGCTGCCCAAGTGGTGGCAGGCTGCTACAATTAGGCAGGCAGTCCAAGCTAATAGAAATAAGATTCGGGAGATGATGAGACATGGCCAGGGACCAGTTAGGAAAGCCTGTACTGCTATAACCTTTGAGAGATAAACTGTTCAGACTTGTTGGTGGCACTAGCTGTCCCAATAAATCCTTGCCCTCCACCAGTTGATTACTGCCCAAACTCCAGTCCAATGTTAAGATTCTAAGATTATGTTTGTCTGATAACTTAATTCCACTTGCTTCTTCCAAAAAACCTAACATTTTCAAGACAACGTATTTCTAACCTCATGGCATCTACGTCCTGGAGCAGATGAATATTGCTGCCACCACTGCCATCATCAGCGCGGACCTTGAAGACTGGTAATGTTATTAGTGAATTGGGCAAAAAAGAATGGGCCTGGTCTATCACTTCATCTGAGCACCCTAGCACCGATAAAGACTTCATCATCCTAATTTTACCTATACTCTCTGGTAGGGATTTAAGAGAAATGCAGTCTGAGAGATCCAATTTACGCAACATTTTGAGGTTACCAATACTTTCTGGAAGACAAACAAGTTCATAATTAGATGTAAGGTCCAGACGCTCCAGATTGGTAAGGAACCAATAAAATCAAAGCATACTTATCACGATTTTCTATGCCAAAGAGGCGTGTCATGCAGTTCCTTATGCTCAAAAATCTTGAGGTTGGTGAGGTTTACCAAAGCATCTGACAGATTTCCATGACCAGACATACGATCACTGTCAGAACGATAATTATGTAAATGTGATATATTCAAATGCTGTAATGAGGTGAGGCCACGCAAAGCTCCTGGCAATCCTTTCTCAATTGAGCAGCCGTCCAAATCCAAATGCAACAAATTCCGGAGCTTCTCAAACGATTCCGGCAGTTCTCTAATTCTAGGCAGTTCTCTAATATTAAAACAACGTGAGATGTACAAATACCGTAGCTCGATGAGGTTGCCTATATCTTCTGGTAGCCGTCCAAGAGAGTGACAACCCGATATATTCAAATACTGGAGCTGTGTGATGCAACACAAAGATTCAGGTATTGCTTTCAGACTCGAGCATTCCGATAACTCAAGATGCTGCAGATTTGTAAGATTACCAAGTGAGTGTGGCAGTTCTCTTATCCCAAAACAACATGATATGTCAAGATGCACCATTCTTTTAAATCACCAAATGATTCCGGCAGTTTGTTTATTCCAGAACAACCTGACAAACCCAGATATATGAGATTACCGAGTTTGCCAATTTTGTCAGGTAGCGCAGAAAGGTGATAAGATCCATGCAGATTTAAGTACTGCAGTTTTGGCAGTTCAGTAATACTGTCTGGGGAGCATCTTGTTCTGCATCCTTGGAGCAATGAGACACCTCAACTGCTTCAGTTGTCCAATTGAGGCTGGCAATAATATATCATAGCAATCACTGAAATCCAATATAACCAAGCACTTTGGAAAGAAAATGAAGCACCATGGAGATCCAGTTTGCTTCTATTGGAAAATAGAAGAGCCCTAACTTTGGGTAAAATATTGGCCAGTTTTATTTGCCCGTCATAGTTTCTGAGCAGTGCATATTGACAGTATCTTTGCTCGCTTAAATTGCTCCTCTTCCCAACATCAGTTACCATTAGTTCGTCACCGATTATGACTGATCTCGCCAAGTCATGCACTAGATCATGCATGGTGTAGCGTATCACATGCTTTGTAGAAATCTGAAATAATATCACTTCCTAGTTAGAGATTTAGGTATTGTACCCTTTTTATGAAATAAGTCAAGTCTAAAAATCATATGTAGCATGTAACCTGTGATCCTTTCGGAAAAAAAAATGTAAATTATGAAGCATAGAGGAAATTTGTAATAACCACTGATATCGTGGAAAGGCTAGGTTGGTTTTAATAGGGTTATAAGACTTTGACGACAAGAAAAGTACACGGGATAATAACCCCAAACAAACTCTATCTAATCCTGTGTCGTGTGGTATACTCTAGCAGACATATTGTTTTTTTCACTTAACGATTTTACAATTCATGATTATTAGCCCTTCATCGTTTCTTTTCTTTTGTAGCTGACTAGCCGTTCATAGAGTGATTGCTAGCCACTGCTGCGATTAGTACAGATTAATTGGTAACAATAATGCTATTATTGCTTGAGGTACAGTGAAATAAAACAGGATTTGAAATTTTATAAGACACTATAATCGCAACCATGACTCCAAATATCGACCCCAAACTGCCACGCCATGTCGCCATCCCAAATTGCATTAGTACAGTAGGTCATAGGCAACGTTTGATCCTAAAAAAGGATTATTATATAATCCGATAAAAAAGATAATCACTATCCAATCTAAACTTGCTGGACTTAAGCCGGGATTCTAAAGGTTCAACAATCTACATTTCCTGATCCTAAAATCTCCTACTCACTATCACTACTAGAGAAGTCGACAGCAGTACTGACTCTATAGTCCTGGTAAAACATAACCGGTTGTAGAGAGCCCTCACCAGAACGGGTTGTGGTGGTATCCAAGACTGATACCTATAGTATCAGTTCCTCCAAATAACTGGTAGTAAAGAAGACATCAGTAGTACCGGTTTGTACAAAACAACCTGTACTGATGTGTGGTCACACTACTAGTCCCGGTTCCCTTTTCAATCAGTAGTGCATTGTCTCCTCTCTCTCTCCTTATCCTTCTCTCCAATCTCAAGGCAGCCTTATCTTCTTCCTTCTCCCCCTCCACCTCCCTTTTCCCTCCACCAATCCCTCCCTCGACCGCTCCCCTTCCCCTCGGCGGTGCGGCCCGGCTCGGCTGCGGCGCACCACCACATGTCCCTCCCACCGGTGGCATGGCGGGTGGCGCGGCGGGACGGCCCGGCCTTGATTCGGAGAGGGCGGCGACACGGCGTGGCTCCTCCTCCATCTCCCACTGGGCGGTGTGGCGGGCCTTCGGCGGGATGGGTAGCCGCCGGCTGGGAGCCGGCGGCGGGCGGTCCGATGGAAGCGGCGCGATTGAGCGGGCGACCCGACTCGAAGTGGGTGGCCGCGCGTGGCTCGCCACCACCTCCCTCGGTGCTCCGTGCCTCGGTGAGCGCCGTGGCGGGCGAGGCTGGGTAGCACGGCAGCTCGCCTCTACCTCCCCCTCGGCGGCATGGTGGGGCGGTGCGGGATGGGCGACATGGTAGGGAGTGGGCGGCGCGGTCGGTGGTGTGAGCGTTGAAAGACCCCATTCTTCATCGCGGATTGTTTCTCCGAAGCAATGAAGTCCTCCTCTTGAGCCCACAACAACGAACACCTCTCGTGTGGCTCGAGGCGGAAAGCAGGGCTTAAGGGAACCTTGTGACACACCCAATGTATAAAGGAGGGGGTTTTGAAGCTCCCCCAGAAGATGAGATAATGTTGAGATTGCTACCATGGAGATTCATCGAAACTTTCGGTAGGGTAGGGCGAAGTAGGAATAGACAAAGAGGGCAAGGCAACGGCTCATCCACAAGATATCGAGCATTGACATCATAAAACTACGGCCCATAATCCTCCTCGTCGGGCTCGGCTGATTCACGCGACCTCCGTAGGGAGCGACTTTAACCGACCCCCTCGCCGCCTCCCCAAACTGCTAAATCTTCCAATTTCCTCCCGATGATGAATCATCGGATGAACTACTATTGCCCATCGGATCCTTCGGCGCTACGGTCTCCTCGTTTTCCAAAAGCCTCCTTAGACATAGGATCTAGAAATAACCTTAGGAAGCTTCGCGGAAGGTGGGGCTACGAGGAAACGCCTTGGCAACAACGGCTACCTTCCGTTTCTCAACAACCGTGAGGAGCAATCACCATATTCAATTTTGAAGGTCAAACACACGATTGACCAGCCAAGGCCCATCTTCTATATTTTGGTGGACCTTCATCAAGGGTACCGAAGCATCAAGAGTAATTCTTTAAGCCAACATCCTCCAAAGAAAAGTCCGGCTAAGCAAGAAAAGATAGAACAACTAGTCCATTGATAACAAAAATACGAAAAGCAGCCAAAGTCCAACCAAAAATTTACGAGTCAACGCTACCATCATCATCAATGGGTGAACCGATCCACCCTGTGATGAATCACCGCAACATAGCTCGCTGAGTATGGTAGCTTTGTAGCTAGGGTTATACCCCAAGCGCCATAAACTCTTCCACCACGCCATTGAAGGAAAGGTGCTTCTTGAGTTGGCGACCTTGCCAAAGAAAGTTGAGCGCTGTCCATGCTCCGCACACCATCGAACTACACCCGTACCACCATCTTGCCGCCATCCCCTCCTCCCTTCCTCCTGATAATACCCACCAATGCAACCAAATCAAGGATACGTTCCGGTCACCATGGTGAAGTAATTCAACTTCCTTCGCGGGCTAAGTTCACGGCGATCAAGGCGCTCTTCAAGCAGCTCACCCTCGCCGACGCTAAACCACCCTTAGCCGGTAGTGATGCCGCGGAAAAAGACGAACATCTCATCCGCAAAGCCGGGTGCCCAAGAGAATAGTACACCCATGCGACGCGCCATTTGAAGGAAGGTGCTTTCAGGATATGCGCGCCGTGAAGCTACGCAGTTGAACAAAAAGCACCTCTACCAACAAAAAGGATGGTATGGGAAGCCAAGTCCACAATTCAACGGACCAACGAAAACCATGGACTCCCTTCACACTTGCTAGTGATGTCCCCCCGACACCATCTCCCTCGCAACCAAGTTGGCAAACCCCTTCTTGGATATAAGACCGGCCGAAGGTTACCGACGAAGGAAACAGTCCGCCACCACTGGGGACCCTCGGGCCTAACGCATAAAACCTTCGCCTAGAGGCTATCTTCTTCCCCTTCTTGCCATCAAGCAAAGAAATAGAAAAACTAAAGGCTTAATCAAGGGAAGCGTGAACCTGGGAACCGAGAGCAAGTACGATGAAAATGAAAGCTAGAGAGGATGAAATAGAATGAAACCCTAAAAAAATCACGCCTCTACCCCCCGACCTTATGTAACCCGGTGCCACGGCAACCGCTGCTCGAATTGTACATGGCTGAGATCTAACCATACCAAAACAAGCAGTGCAACCCTAGAATCTCACTAACCAAATCACCGATTAGTGAGATTTACAACAAAAAAATAATTTTTCGCTGCACAGGGGGGGGCAGACAGGAGTCGAGGCCAGTTCACAAGCTTGGCCACAACTTCCCCGTGCGGGTGTTTTGGCCCAAGGGGTTGATGTTGGAAACCGGCATCAGCTCCTTGTCTAACTCTTTAACAAACACCTTTGACTTCTGCGTGCATGAAAAAGTGTGAAGGAAAGGCTTAAAGCCGCCTCCCACCTCCCGCTTACTGGGCGAGGGAAGCTCCACGGCAGCGGAGCTTCGCCCCTCCGCCAAGGGGCACACCCAGAGAAGGCGTAGCACTCGCCGTGGCTCGCGAAGGACCATGCAAATGTACGCCTGGAGGACGGGCGCCGAGGTCTTGAACGACGCGAAGCTCCACGCCGGCGGCGACCGAAGTCAACAGAGTGGTTGGCTCTGAATGGCAAAAGATGATTGTAACCCCCTAATATACTCGCATGTAATAGGTGTAAGGGTAGTGAGGAGTCTTTTTGCCCTCAATCTGTTCAGCTCCTCTATAAAAAGGAGGTGACCCTATGTAATAAACAGGAGATAATAGAAACTCGAGAATTTCCATTTGTATTGTCATTGATATTCCCGTACAAAGGTCAGTGGAACTGTGTTCCAAACATTACAATCTTTTGTGCTTGTTAGCTTATGAATTTTTCTTCTTTTGAAACATATACCAGAATTGTCTCAGAATCACCATATATCATTTCGAAAACAAGTAGAATAACTGTAACGACAAAAAGTAGTTTTCGCTAATTTGAAACAGTACAATAGCATAGTCCAAAATAGTAGACTTTAGCCTGGATCAAAGTAGAAGAATAGTAGCCTGAATAAAACAGCACTTTGCCCCCAAATAAAACAATAGAATAGAATGTCAGAGAGAAACATATTTGCCTAAATAATATAGTAAAACAGCTAAAATGTGTCGAGATCGCCAAATCGCTAAGCAGGAGAATGACCTCAATCTAGTCTAATCTAAAAGCATAATTTCAACCAAAAATTCTGAGCGATTCGCTTCAATTGAACCAATAGGCTAGCATGATTGAAAATAGTAAATACAATGCACGCCCAAAATTCTGCCACAGGAGTCAAACCCAGGAACTAAGGACTGCTACTAGAGCCACCTAACGAACTCAACTAGAGGCCCGCCTCACAATATTTTGAAACACACACCAAAATATTGTAAATTATATTTTGTAATTCTCCATTATTTGACGTTGATAGTTCATTTTGGAACTACCTAACGTCAAACAAAAAAGAGAATGGAGACAGTATATATATCTAAATGTTGAATAATTTTATTCAGTATTAATTCAGAATCATGAAAAGATAATCATTTGAGTAAATTGTGGCCACCATACATCTACTTGTGGAAGTGGTTGTATCATTTTAGTCCAACAAGTTGCAAAATTGCGAATAGATGCATAGACCTGTTAAATGTACGTGCATGATTGTCGTATGACACAGAGTATATTTTTGCCAAGGTGGCTGGGTCACGTGAGCTACTAGAGACAGTAAAGACTAAAATGTAAATGTGTATTTCTTTAGCTGTTTGTATATAACTTGTTGCATATTTCAAACAAACAAATACTACATCTCCTATAATTTTGAGAACTCTAAAAATATCAATGGTATTTAACAAAATGCAAAAGCCGATCAAGTGTGCATCGTAGATATGGTAGTGGCCGTGAACTAGACGGATACAAGATATATGGTGTCTTGAATTCAGTATAAAACATTTTACATCCAAAAATAAAATTGATATTTGGTATATGATTTTTCAGCTAAAGCATTGTATTGGTAGCTCTTTTTGATCGCTAGGTTAATATGAAACAGCTCAAGGTGAGAAAAATATACATTCTGGTTTTCTGTCTACTATAATCATAAACTAAAAGTCACATGACCTTGTTACAGGTAGCAAAATACGTTTTGTGGTGTACGCGTGACCATATATGAACATATTTTACAAGTTCATGTATTTGTTTGTATGTTTTGCAACTTGTTGACCAAAAGTGATACAAACCGCATGTTGATGCATGGTGGGTAACTTACTCCCTTTTTGTATGTTGCAGAATATATGCTGCCTTGTTTTTAAAAAAACTTGATATTTTTGTATATGTAGCAAACTTACCGAGGGCAAGTCTGAATGTTGAAGGAAGGGACATCCCAAAAAGTCGCTCCAAGCGTATTTCGCCTCCTGGATGGCTCCTTAATAAAACCATGGCTGCCTACTGGTGAATCTCAACTATCTTGAATGATATCATGGCCTTTATGAAGATATAGCGCAATAGGAAAACATAACCTGAGGTCTTGTGGCATCCGTTCATAAATTCCCCTTAAATCAAAAAGGAGGAGTGCTTACACTTTCTATACTCGGTGGATTCTCAACTCCGGGAGATTCATTCCAGCATATCACTAAGCACTCTGACTGTGCCGCTTTCTAAAGACCTTCTGATTTTAGGCACCATGCTTGAGCTGCTAATGCTACACCTCCACATTTCTCAGCAATACTCAACCCTATAGGCTCCAACCTTTCTTTGTTAGATTTGTTTCAAAATCCCATCTATATCTCTTAATTAATATCCCAGCAGATATTCTTCCCCAAAGGCTCTAGCTTGTATGACTCACTGAAAACTTTGCTTGCAATGTCTTTCTTGCGTGTGGTGACTATGACATCTACTGTGCTTTTGTTCCTCCTACGTAGCATAGTTTTTAGTTTGTCCAACTCTGTTTCATCTTCCTCCCACAAGTCATCTAAAACTACAAGAACCTTCTTGTCACAAAGTAGATCATCAAGGCACACGCTTATCAACTCCCGAGAATTTGTATTCTGTTTGTATTCTTTTGAAATTTGAGAAATTATGGAGTTCCCAATTTTTAATTAGATCAAACACCTGGGATACATAAACCCATACTCGATTATCATAATACTCCTTGATCTTCGTATCTCTATAAATCAGGCTGCCAAGGTGCTCTTGCCTATGCCCCCCAAGACCATGGATAGGAAGAATGGTGGTCTGTTCTGTATCGCGGTATGCAGATAATAGGCCTACAAGGGCCTGCTTTGTCTGCGTCCTACCGATGATATCTGATTCATTCACTTCTTCTGATTCCGTTTCTCGTGAGTCATAGGACTGGTGATCTCGTGAATCATCCCTGATGGTGCTTTGCATGAAACTGAAACTCATGGTCTGCTTCAATCTTCCTGAGTTTCTTTCTAATCTTCTTCATCTTATTAGCTTTGAAAATCCTCCTGATAGCAATTGGGACGATTCCTGTAGTCACCTACGTACAGAGACTTTGATTTATTTCTCTGCTTAAATGGTAAAATGAAACATCAACTTTTGAAGTGCTACGGAGCAAGATCTACTTTACGGCAGAACAGTATATCCTAGATTTTGAACGAGAAGAAATACTAGGTAAACTGAACGGTATGTGTTCAGCTAAAAAGTAGCTACAGTTTTCACCCGACGATTTTACCTAGATGTTTTTAATAAAGGGAAACATATGTATGGATTTACGTGTCAGTTTATGAAAATACCTGAGACCAAAAGATGACTATATATTTTCGCTCACAAATATTTACCATACAAAATATAGAAGGAAAAAAAACCCAGTACAGACCTGTTGTGTTGCTTGTATTTCTTGAACTCGTCGAGCATGTGAGAGATGTCGTGTTAGCTGTTCTTGAGCCGCTTGAGCCACAGCTTCACAAGTTCCTCCCTGATTGCCCGCCTCGGCATCCTTTTTGAGCACCGCCCTGATCTGCTCGGGAGTGTATGCTTATGTCCTCCATGTGGGTCCTGAGACGTTCCTTGCCACCAAGCTGCCTGTTTATGATGGCGGTTTTGTTTATCGTAGGCCATCTTGACAACAGCCGAGCAAGCAGCTCTCCCGGATTGTCAGCATGGCTGCAGTCAGAATTTCTCTGCACTACTTCTGCGGTATGCCCTGTAACTAGACTGGCGTGGGCTCATGATAAAGAGGGAGCGCAGGGTATGGATATATACTGGGCGGCAAACACCGAACGCGGTTTAGTCCTCCATCCATCAAACTAAGTATCTTCGAAAGGAAAAGTAGGTGCTCACACCAGCCATCCCCGAAAATTACATGGGAAACCGGGAAGGTAGCCACAGACAGTGAAAAAGAATGTCTTAGGCCTCACAAGATATGTGGTCGTCTTTGCAGTTTGCCCGCTCTACTTGGATGCACACAACTTCTGTAAAGGCCACTGACCTAAGTGAGGATGGAAGGACAACTTTGTAAGTCATCATGAGCAACTACTTT
>JADLZK010005414.1:0-32960 GCA_015847255.1 Hyparrhenia diplandra
GGAACACAAGACAGAGGGGCAAGGTAGCAACGGTCTGGCCCGCATATAGCGTCGTTATTCCCCGGTACCATTGCTTGTTGATAAAGAGCAAAAAAGTTGGAACGCACACAGCTTTATACCCGTTTTCACAACCTGGAAATCATATATATGTCCATTATATATTTCATTCATGAACCATGTAGAAGAAAAATTCGTCATGGCATGCATGCCGGGTCATTGTTGTTATATGCGACACATCTCTTCACCATTGTTGGTCGCCTGGAAGGGCGAATAACGGCGGTGCCGCTGCGCACCGTCGTCGCGCTGGAACGCTGGAAGAGGCGGCGCGTCGATGGGCGGCGCAGTCGAGTCACCACTACCATGCGACGGTGCATCTCTTTAGTCGCGAGCGTCATGGCTTCGGATGATTCCGGCTAGCTAGCCGTGGTGATACCTATTGTCGCTATACCGGTCTGCGTGTGTGCTAGCCAACCCGTTGTGTGCGCACAACATAGCGTCCCTCTATTTATAGCAGCAATTACCATTGTGTCACGCAGATCATCTATCGGCGGCAGCTTAAGGAGGACGGATCGATGCAGACGTAGCGCGTGGCAGACCAAAATCTACTACGTGCTCTATTAGATGAACACGCATGCACCCGCAGCAGCACGTACGCAAACAATTAATGCAGACAATGTGTTTTAATTAAATTGATGCATGGGCGTGTGCTTATATATAGTGAATAGTGATAGGGTGATGGCGCATGCGCACGTGCAGCCGCGACTGCCAATGTTCAGTCTGGTAGTCAAAGGATCGGATCGAAACAGTGCTCCTGTTCTGTACCTGTGTTTCTGGTTTAAAAATACCCTTTAGCAGTGAATTTCAAGTCGTTTGCATGTGTACAGAAGTGAATAAACTCTATCCTATACCAATACGTCCAATCATAACCTCCTTGCGGTTAAGATTGTAGGCAAGTGCCATGTGGGAAAGAGATTTGGTAAGTGAAGTCTTGTGCAATTTGGGATCTCCTGAAGGGGTAAAATCATTTTCAATAATCTCATCGAAGCATTTGGCCAGGCAGCCAGCCGGCTCCGGACAGCCAGGCCGGCCACCACCAATCCGCCTTAGCCGGCTCAACAAAACAAACGGCCGAAAGCTAAAGCCGGCTCAACCACCCAAAGCGGCCAAGCCGGCCAGCATGAAAATCCAGCTTAGCCAACTCTTAAGGCCTGTTAAGCGGAACTGGAGTACTTCACCATTGCATTCATTCCCTCATCGCATCGATAGAAAAATATATATATGGTTTGCCTTATTTGAAGTCCGATGAATTAGTATGATTTTTAAAAAGATTAATGGCTGGATTTTCCTGTGCCAATCGGCTTAGCCCTATCATCTCTTGGCAGTCTTTGCGCCCCAAAAGATGGGCCTCGATCTTGCATGCGGCGAGGGCAGCGGGCAGGGTTGTTCTTGCATCCTAAAAACATTGTTATCCCTTCTCCAAATATGCCAGCAAGAAGGTAGTGAAGTATCTTGTTGGAATGTGACTTGGTGGCTGAACGCATTAAATCTTTAGACCAACAAAATGGTTTCAATCGTCAAAAATTTAGTTTTAGATATATGTCACAGGATGTAACCCCTTTGGCGCTTGTATAACACAAGCAACAGTCATAAAATATGAAGAATAATTATTATATCGCCCATTTTGGAAGCTGCTGACATGTGATAATTCTGGTATTTGTAACGCTACAAAATAGAACTATTTTTCACTACCAGCTTGAAAACCACATGTCACCATCATATTGATTTAGTACAGCAACGGTGAAACTAGCTGAGTGCAACAATCAGACGCAACAATCGCCTCTACTAGCGCCCAAGCGCAGGACGTGCATGCCGTCGTGGTGAGTGAGTGGCAATGCGCGGAGCCCCACAGGCCCGCGTCACACATACACTGGCTGTTACAAATTTGCTCGATAAAGTTCCTTCCTAAATACTGATTTTTCCCTAAATTCTGATTTCGTCGCATCGTGATTCCATGTCTAATTGCTGATACTGAGCTGTATATATATGAGGCGTATATCACTGTGCTCAAAAGCTAGATCCTCCATTGTCTGCGTGGGGGAGAAAGGTTTTTGCATTTTCGCTGGCTCAATGAATCTAGCTTTTGATTCTTGTAGGCAAGTGACGTGAGGTGTGAGAGAAAGCATCATACACAACATCACATTTTTCTGTTTGGCCAAGGCCATGGACATTTTAGGACAACAGATAGAGTACAAGTGAAGCACATTATTTTGATTCATGGAAACAGGATTACAAGTACGATTGCAACGATACATAGAAAGTAGGAAAGTAAAAAGACATAAACCAGACATACATCGGGCAGCAACCTTCACGGCACAGGTGAGAGGTGGTGGACACGACGATGTCCAATACACCAACAGACACCTAGCTATCATAAAAAAGACACATACATAGTGACGAGCGCTTCCAGATAGAAGGTGGCACACCTGACACCGCGGACGGGTCAAGGGCACAACTGCCCCATCTGGTAGTACATAGGGCAGCTAGCACGACGACTTGGTCATTCTTACTCGCATGGAACACAACCCATAAAGACGTCGAAGCATAGTCCTGGCCCGCAGATAATGTCGTTCTTCCCCGGTACCATTGCTTGGTGATGATTTGGAAAAAGCTGGAATGCACATAGCTTTTATACCTGTCTTCACAACCTGAAATCATATATATATCCATTATATATTTCATCCATGAACAAAAGGAAATTCATGGCATGCAGGCCGGATCATTGTTGTTATATGCGTACACATCACACACCTTTGTTATCGCTTGGAAGGCTAATAATGGCGGCGCCACCGCTGGCATCGTCTTCGCGCTGGAACTCGAAAGAGGCGGCCAGTGTCAGCGTTGCTTGAAGCAGAAACACCACTACCATGATGGTAACGATGCATCTCTTAGTCGAGACGACATGGCTCGCACTACCTTCTTAGAGGTGGTTTTGTATGTAGCCCTCTAATTTATAGCCCCAAATGCTCATGCTTGCAGCATCTACTCTCTATCGGCGACGGCGAGCTAGCAAGATCAATTGAAGGATCGATCGAGACAGGCGTGGCCAATGAAAATCTAGTAGGTGCCACGCATGCACCCTGCAGCACCACACGTACGCAATCACAAATGGTGCAGCTGTCTCAGTCCTCCCATTGAGGTTTGTCACCACTGATTTCGATGTCATGTAGCTGTTCTGCGATTACGTGCTTTATTCAAATGCACTCAGAAATATAATTTATTTTTGTTATGAGTTATTTTTATCAATAAAGATATACTTAAATACTGATTAATTTAATTTATTATTTATATAAATATTTTTAAATAAGGCGGATGGTCAAACTATGAAAGTTGAGAAGTAAAAAGCGATAAAACTCCATAAGACAGAGGAGAGTGCTGTTTAATGACACCTGCAGCATCTACTTTTAATCTGATGCATACAGGCAGGACTAGCACTACCTGTGCTTACGTGGTGCTAATGTGTGCTATCTCGATCGTCCATCTGAATGGCGCTGTGCATGACAAGCTGGCACCGCTGCTACACGGTTGGCATTGTTCAGTCAAAATATCAATATGGACTGCCTACGCATCTTCCACAAGATTTCTGTGGTTTGCTATCTTCCACTTTTTGTGGAAGATTTTTATGTTTTCTGTTAGTGTCTTCCATATGAATAGCCAAAAAGAAACTTGTACGTTAGGCAAATCTGGAAGATAATCATTTACCTTATCTTCCACTTAATGGGGCTGACGTGGCGAAATCTCAGCCAAGAGATAAATTAGCTAACTTGGTAGCCAAGAAAGGAGCATTCGTCTACGCAAAAACAACAGAGACAAAAACCGAGACCGCAAATGGCGGCGGCGGCGTAGCTGAAGGAGAAAATCAGGAGAGGAAGGAGCAGAGTAGAAGGCCATGAAGACCAAAGCAAAAGCAAGGCCAAACTTGAGATCTGACACCAAGATCAGAGGCCAAAAGAGCAAGATGCATCACAGGTAAAAACAAATTAAAAACCAGTGCACCCCAAACCCTTCTAACAAAAACACTTATTTCAATGCATAGATCTACATTTCCTTTTAGGGGAGATTTTTGTGTTTGTTGGGACACCAGGCGTCCATTAGGAATTCTGTTCAGGATTGCACAAAAGCACATTGAATTTATATCACAAAGCTAAGATCAGATATTCATATCACACAGCAGATTAATTTGATTGTAAGCATGATCTTTTGACATATATATTGTTAAATCTTCCGTACATGCCTTCTCTATATATATTATCAAATGCTTCACAACAGTTCTAGTACAAGTGATCAAGTTTACTCCTTCCAGATCCTTGTCAGGGCCTTCTTTTGAATCCTCATGCTGTCAACCTAAAAGAAATTAAGAAATACAGGAAAGATACATCAAAAAGATGTCTTAGGGGGCTAGACTCAACTCCAAAAATGCTCATATTACAAGTCTAACCGTTTCTTTCTTCAGATTTGACTCATTCAATTCATCAGCAAATTTTTAGCCTGTAAATGCAGTAGAGCATCAACAAAAAGCAGCTATAGAACCAGAAAAACAACTAGATTTACTCAGTTTAGAGAAGCAACCTACACCACGCAGAGTTGTGCAGCTTCTCATTAACCAACTTTTTCCAGAGCCAGAGCAAGCTCCATAGCTGATAAAAAGGCACAGATCAAAACATAGCTACCAGATAAGCTTCAAAGTATGCCAAAAAGTAGAAAAGACCAACGTAGCTATCATATAAGTCACAGCACTGCCCTATCCTTGTCGCCCCTAATTTGCAAAACCGCACAATCAACTTCTTACACGTGGACTGATTAGATTTACGTAGGCATGGCTGAGGATGGCTTTTAGCTACTGTACAGGCTCCGCTTTTGTTATTGTTAAAGGCACCCAAAGCAACAGAGAACTAGTTGCTCCCTTGGCTCTGCTCCTGGTGCATCCTTCGGATCGATGCATATGGAGAGCAAGGAAAGGGGCTGCAGCAAAAGTCAGCAGGGTGTGCATGCAGACAATGGGGATCATCGCTGTTCAAGACATGGATCACAGTGTGCACGACTGAGCCAACCAAAAGGGTGGACAATGTTTCCCACTGGAATCCCGTCTTGACGGTTGAGTGACTGAGATGGAGGGTTACTGTACAGGAAAATGGGTCCTGGTATGCTCCTTTAATTTTTGAACAATGGAGGATTCCAGTGAAACTAAAAAGGATTTGAAACAAAAAAACAAAAGGAAGGATTCTTGCTGAAAAAGGACTTCCTTACCTAGAAACTCTTGAAAAAAATGCACTCCTATTTCACTCAACAACAGCATGGTCAAGGTCTTTTTGTTGTACCACTTTTTCATCTTTTTAAAAACTGTGTGAAAGATAGGAACAATTTATATAGAATAACAGAAATAATCTAAATTTACAGGTAGGAAGGCTGGCAAATGTGTTGAAGAAGAATCTGTCACCAAGAACGAGGGTTTTTTCAAAATTCATTATCAAAATAACATACAGGCACAGGTAATGGCTTCTATTTTTTTGAAAAAGATTATGAGTTCTACAACAACTAATATCTCCTCTAAATTTTTGCAGGAAGAAAGTGCTTCTGGATTGCCAAAAATGCTACAGAACCTAAGAATGATACAAGGATCACTTTAAGTCAAATTCAAAAGGAAATAGTAAGATATGTTGAGCAGAAAAGCTTGCTCGAGGTACACAAAAAAGTACGTCAATAGAAAAATGGACTTTTATAGCATCTTTTTCTTTAAAAATGACTTACAATCACAAAAATGTTGTACATATGCAGGACTTTTTCAGGCAGCCTTGATGAGCTTCTCCTACAGGATACCATAGAGAATGAGGTATGACTTTTCAAAAAGTTTGTGTAATCCACTTGGAAAATAAAAAGTAAGACATAAGCATATTGCATAAACTGATATGAATGATTTACAGAATTCAATGTACATTACATCAAAGTAGAATCGAAGATACAGAGAGCATATCATTTCCCATAGAGGTAGAAATTTTTGACATCATCACCTTTTTAAAAAGAAAAATAAATAAACATCAGATTGGTATAGCTAATTTCAATTACACATGCGAGGATATTCCAAGAAGCAATGATTTACTACAAAATGAAGAAGAAATACATAATACTGAGGCGGTAGGTTTCCATTTTTCTATTATCAATGACATTAATTAAAATAATACACATTATTGATAATTTCAAGTAACTTCATTATTATAGGAAGATTTGTTGAGCTATTTGATCTGAGACATATGAGGGACAACATCAATTGAAGCAAGATCAAAAACTTATGAAGAAAAAGACGATTTGAAGATGAAGATTTTTCCTTGTGAAGAAGTACTGCGTAATCCATGGAGTCAAGACATATTTGATGAAATGAATCTTCAGCAAGTAAGTAGTTTGGTGGAAAAATGAAGCTAGTTCATTTACTATTTAATTGTCCAGCAAAAATACTAATAAAACTATGTATTATATACAAAAAAATAATAATTTTTGCGAGGAAGCTATTGGACCGAGAGGATCAACCACAAATCTTTGAAGGTGGCACAAATCATATTGTTAGTGAAGAAGAGCAGCGTGAGACCATGATGAGAGTACTTTAAATGAAGAAGACATAGAAATTTTTCCTGGATAATGAACAACAAGAGAAGAAAATCACCATCTTGGAGCGAGATATTCAAGAGAAGGACATACCAAGTGTAGGGAAGAAATTTCAAACTTCGATGAAGCACAACGATTACAGTAATGAATACTCTTTGATGGCTGGATTCTCCATGGTGAGGGGCAACCTATTATCGGACTACAAAGCAAAAAAGAAACAATGAGATAACAAGTTTTCACAATGAGGTGCAACAAATTTGGGAAATCAATACATAAAAGAAAAGAAAGCAATGGAATCAATAGTTCACGAAAGAGATACAAATATCATTATCAAAAGCGAGGGTGCAAAGTTGAAGTCATTATCAAGGAAAAGTAATGGGATATGGAGAATGACAAATGTACACTTAGAACACAACCATGATATTGGCCCCATTTACTGAAAGCAAGTTCTTTAGAAGCCACGAGATACATGACGAGTAGAAGAAAAAGGCAATGATTAGAACTGCGAAGAAAGTAAATATACCAACTAGAAACATGGTTGCTATCTTGTCCTATATAAGAGGTGGAAGGTTTGCATTACCATATGATGATAAAAGATGTATCCAACTACGACTACAAAATTGGAAGAGAAAGGACGAGTAAATGACATGACCCAAATGTTAAACTTCTTGATGAGAGACAGCGAGAGAATCGAGGGGTTCTACTATTCGGTTGAAATGGATGAAAAATAATAAAGTATGTAACATATTACGGGCGGATCGCAAGTGTGAAGAGAGTACTACAAGACCTATGGTATTTGCATAAGCTTTGATACGACTTTTTCTAACAAACAAGTACAATTTGCCTTTTGTTCCATTTGTGGGAGTTTCAGCACACCTTGACTCTTCTAACAAACAAGTACACTTGCCTTTGCACCGCTCAACCGATTCAATGAGGAACACACCGGTATGAGAATTCAACCCGCTCTCAGAGCTAAAAGAAAAACACATGACCAGAGAAACGCACGAAATGAAAAAGAATTCATAATTTCAAAAATAAAAAGCAAGAAAATGTACCGGCCCACCAACTATGAGCTAGACCACAAATTACATTGTAGTAAATCTAACATCCGTTGAGTTATAGGAATCGGTCCAGATCCCCGACCTAATACCATAAGCAACCCTCAACAGACTGGGTATATCACCGACAAATTGATTACCTCCAACCGAAGTTGAAGACCCTAAAACAAGTAGTTAACACACATAACAAATGAATATGATGAACCGAGAAATAAAGAGCAAAAAGATCTAAAACAACAAAAAGCTACTTACTGCTGGCTGGATTACACGGCTTCTTTAGCATTTACAAGAATGATGAAGCAAACTTTTTCCAGCATTACACCTCGTAGGTTCAGACCAACTTGTTGATAGGAGCATTAGCTAGATGACAAAAATATAAAAATAAATATAAGTATAGAAAAACTACGGCATGCACCAAATTGAACCATGGATTTCTTTTACTGATATGAGCATTAGCTATGAAAGAAAACATATAAAAAAATAAATAAGCTTACAAAGAAAAATATAAGAATGGGTACCAACCCAGAAGAGATAGATCGATGGAACATTTGATTGCCATGACAATTAACCAAGGGAGTATCAAAACTAATGTTTTCCTTGTTCATTTGCAAACCATGTAGAAAGTCGACTTCTTTAGAGTTCTGAAACCATGAAAAAGATGGAAAAACTTAACAAATTGTGTGGAAAAAATAAAAGCTGACCTAGGATACAAAAAGTATCCTTAAATAAGATGCACATCAAGTGAAATTAGTCGGATCGAGGAGGTAACACGGAAAATATTATTTTCTATATGAAAATTGCAGCTCCTAGAAACTTGACTAGGCATAAACGTTGAAGCCAGCCTTCAACTAGATGAAGTGACACCAGAATTCAGGACTCAATGAACTCATAATTTTGATTTGCAAAAGTTTTCACACAAAACTCAAGACAAAGCCCATGACAACTCAAATAGGCGTATTTTTTTATGGGGAAAAGACAATTTATGAATGAGGGTGAGTAACAAAGAACATAATAATGGAATAATATGCACACAACCAAGATAATAAGACGATAAAAGAAAAACTATGAAAAACCCGAGGGGTGACGATTGCTTCTAGCGAAAAAGAGAGGTTGAATTGCTTGGGCCTCCAATGAACTCATCATTTGGGTTCCCTTGTTGTTGACGGTAACCAATCCCGTGTTTTTCCGCCAACTTACTACCATAAAAGGGAGTAAATTAAACCTTTTTTATACTCATATGCATTTATCACTATAAATTCCACTTGCAGTGTCTTGAATTTTATTTTTGCAGATTTATAATAAAAGCAAGTGGAAAAATGCGACCAAAAAGTACGCCTTCAGGAAAGCACATTTTTGCAAAAATCCAAGCCCAAGAGCAAATCAACCCCAAAAACTTCAAATCTGGGCCGAGCAAAGCCCGACCCCACAACTTTTCAGGGCGAAAGAGCGACACCCGCCAAGACCGGGCCGAGGGCCGAGCCTAGGAGGGTGCTGTAGCGCACACCCGGTAGTGCGGCGCACCCTCCCCGAGCGATTTCCGGCCCGACTCGGGAGGCGGTTCGTGCACCTTCAAAGCGGGGTTTCCCGCTCTTAGTTGGTCGGTTTTGCGCACGGATGGAAGGTTTTTCCAAGTCGGTTTTGGTGTATTTTTAGCATTTAGGCCCCTCCTCCAAGTGTATAAGTAGGCCCCCTCTCTCCCTCTCTCAACACACACCACTTGGAGTCCGGCAAACCCGACAATCTAACTCTCTCTACCACCTCTACCCCCTCTCTCTTCTTCTACTTCTTCTTTCTTCTTCTACCTTCTTCTTCTTAGTTCTTGATTAGTACTTGGAGTAGAAGAGCTACATGGAGTGGCTTGTCTCCTAGAAGAAAGTGCTTTGGTAATACATGTACTCTATGGAGCATTCTTCTATTTGTAAGTCTTATATCTATGTTCTTGGCCTAACTTATGAACTAGAGTATAGTCTTGTTCATGTTCTTATGTTGGTATATGAGCTAGCACCTTAAGTTTTGCCATCACACATACCGTCTTCGACATGTGTTCATCTCAGTTCATCATCGATGCATCCATATACCCTAACTTGATTAGAGGTGGGATAACACCCAGGTTCAAATTCAGGCTACTTCGGGTTTTGCTTTCTTCAGATCACAAGTGCGGTCATTAGACGAGAGTGGGGATCTGGGGGGACAAGTGTAATTTGCTCTCATCATGCGGGCATGGTGCCCGGGTGAGCACTGACCACACACCAGAGCCTGAAGGTGCGTGCACGGTTGAGGGGTAGGCGGCTTGGTGCGTGACAAGCCTTGACCGTCCCCTTGAAATCCCCCCGTTACGCTGTCTGTCGTAGGAGTTCAGTAAATGCTTCTATTGGGCCGTATGGCACCCGGAGTCTCCACAGTTATCCTAGACCTAACCCCGATTAAATCGGTTTGCATATGATCCTAACTATTTCATTTGTATGGCCATAACTAGATACAAATAGAATTACTCCATTAGGTTATTCATTTTATTCTTTATCTATTTTTCTTTATCCTTTTTCTTTGGTGGATTCTTAAGTGTGTGTCACACTATCTATGAACCTTTATTGCTTACCCCCTGTTATGAACAATTTTGGTCTAAAAGCAAACACATGTTCCTCTATTCAGGATGCCATGCTAATTTATTAATCACATGCCTTCCTTTGGGGAAAAATATAAATAACGATACCACGAATACTTCCGGGTGAAATGCTACAATGATAGATCCGTGCGCTTGCGGATGAAACATCTAAGATGGCAAAGATCTATCCCGTTGGCGATCTCATTTCGGATCACCGACATGGTGGTTCACTTGGGAATGTCGGCGGTGCATTTCAGCGCTTTTATCGAGGGGATGGGTTTTATACATGTTTCCTTTGATTGCGTTAAGAAATGCCAACGCTTGTGCGCTTAAAGGCATGCTTTGGGTTGCTTGAACTGCGTGCATAATGAGGCTGCTTTCGAGGACAATGCATTTGGAGGTCATTAACAACTGGATTGCCATTCACTTGGTTTCCCATATTCTCATTACTTGGGATTCTTGTGCAATTGATTAGTCGTCGGGACAACAACATTCTCTTTAAGCTCATTCTTGATCTGTGCAGACATCGATAGAATCCGAAGAACACCGATGACTAACTTCTCACGGAATCTTACGAACCTGCACCTCCCATGTGTACTATCATTCACCCGAGCTTGCATAAGTCATCAACAACCTAAAAACAAGTTATTAGCAACATGTTAGACACATGAAACTTTCGGACTTAAGAGATAGTCTTAAATAGAGGAAACATCAGACATGGTATTAACCTTAGGATAGATATATGAATCATTGAGACAACCAAAGAAAACTAAAAAGAAACCAAACAATGTTTGTATCCAGTACGCAAAAGCAAAAGCGACTGAATCTACATTCTAAAGCCAACTTCGATCATGGGGACAGTAATCAGTAGAAAACAGTCATAGTACACACATTTTACGAGACCAAAGATCTTGTTTCCCCCAAAGAGAACCCGACAAAATAAAGGGTGTTAAACTTACGTGGGGTGGCATGTGACTGAAATAACGTTGACATGCCTCCACGAGCACGATGTTGAATCAACGTACCCTTGGCACTCATGACATAATCTGTTTCCCTTCTTGAGCAGTTCATTTGCAAAGGCTATTTTCTACAAATAAATGAAATAAAGATTCTTTACCACAACCCACAGAGATATCTAATCAAACTGGCCAATTAACTAATACAAAAAATACCTTGGACTCACAGAAAGCAACAAAAGGACTCCAGCAATTGAACATTTGCGGATGACATCACACGATTACCAACGAAAAAGGTAACAGGGCGGCCATCACGAACCTGAAAAAAAAATATGAAATAAATTATACCAACCATCGACAAAGATATTGAATAAAACCACAAAAACATCTCAATAAAATTCACATGTATTTGTTTTAACAAAAAATACTGATTGCATAACTATAAATTTGAAGCACTCAAGTTCAATTTGCATAGAAAGTACTTGCAATCAAAGGTTAAAACTTAAAAGGAAAATAAGAAATCAATGGGCGCAGGGTGCACTAAAAAATGCACAGCCACAAAGTCCCAATTTCCCAGAATGCTTGCGGTCAATGGGGAAAAAGGAAAACATAGAAACCCTTGGCTGGAAATATCTGATAAGTTCAATGGAACATAAGGGGCCTGAAAAAACATCACGAAGACGAAAGACAAGAACAATCAACTAATGGGACCCCATTCATAATCCACAACCTAGTAATCAACTAGCCTCTTATCTTTGTCGACATGTGATGATTACTGGAAAATATAAAATAATAAATAAATGTCCTATAAACAAAAGCATACAAGCGGGAACACTATGTGTTTACCGGAACATAACCATGTAAATAATACTTGAAGCAACAGATACAAAGAACACGATGACGCGACTTATAATTACGAAAAAAGATGCTAATGCATATATATATAGCAAACAGATGAAGAGATCAGCATGTAATCATAAAACACAAAAGTTTCGGTTGTAGATGGTAATGTTCTACTATACCTTTGTCAGATTTCAGACTAAGCCTTGTAAGTCAACTAGACATATAGAAACTGCAAATCTTAATATAGGAGTGGATGAGGAAAGTACTCGGGTCATGACACAACAAACAACTCCAAATATAGGCACAAGAACAATCTAAATCAATTGATTTCATGAGGGAACAAGAATCCAATTCAACATGCGAACGGGGAAGGACACCAACTCTATAGCTGATGGCTCGTGTTTTTTTTTTTTTCAGGCTTCTCTGCTGTTTTGATATCCATCACGGTCGATTACGAAGGTGGACGCAACCACAAGCATGGCTACAACACAAACTGAACCCACGAGATCTATCTTTTGCATGCCTACATCCATGGACTATGGTCCTCAGGACTATCGGCATAGAAAGTGGATATCATCAAAAAAATGCAGAGAGAGACTCAAGTCACGGAGATCTCACGACAAGGGTACTCACACCTGACGAGGAGGAATCCTCGAGGAGCGGGCACTACACATCTCAACCCCGACAAATTCTAGACACCACACTGGCGGCCAATCGCGGATCACCTCGGCTGCGACGACCTCGCCCTAAGGCCACCGCCGCGCGCCCGCCGCCGTGGGGAGGGTCCGCCGACAGCGGCGCCCTCGACAGGATGATCTCAAACATGATTCAGCGGTTGTAGTGTGAGCTGCAACAATGCCTTAGCGAGCACCACAACACCCCGAACCCACGGGCATATAGGAAGTGGGAGAGAGGAAGCCGGCACTGACCTGTATCGGCGCAAGGACAGGAGGAATGCGCGGGGATAGTCGGATGCGGAGGGCGCACCGCCCGCGCCCGCGCCGCCACCCGGCTCAACAGAACCGCCGTCGTCGGCGGCGAGAAAGGAATGAAGCGCGATAGTTTTGGAAAATAAGGAAACAAGCGGGCATAATAATTTCAAAATGAAACAGCCACACAAAATATGGACAGAAACAAGATGGGGCACTAATCTTGGAGCCATCGCAACCACACAAAAGTGGAAGATGGTAGAATAGAAAATCTCCTGGCAGATAAATAGGAAATCCGATTATAATAGCTGCTTTAACATTTCCTGTTGTTAGTGCAATATAGAACCTCCTTAGGAAAGATGCATGGTTGCTGCTACACTATTTTAGCCCAAAGTGGCCCAAAAACAGCCTACCTCCCTTCTCCCGTCTAGGCTGCATCCTAGGCCGGCCCACGAGGCCCATGTCGAAGGAAATCCCCCACCCGTCGACCGTTGTCTCCCATCCCGCACAGCACCGATCTCGAAGGAAAGCGTGTCGAAGGAAAATCCCTCCCATTGTCCCCTTCCGTCGTCTTTCTCAATCCCCATTCCCCAAATTCCCAATCCAGCAGCCCTAGACCCTAGTAGTGGCGGGTGGCGGCGGGCAGCAGCAAGGTAGCGGCGGCAGGCGGCAAGGCACGCGACGGGCAGCCGGTTGCGCGGCAGCGGCGGAAGCAGCGGAGGCCGTGGGGCTGGGCGCGGCCGGCGGCGGGCGGGGAATACCCAAGTTTTGAATCTGGCTCCGCCACTTGTATTGATTGACAGCCAATTGATTATTCATATCCTTTCAGGCCTATGGTCTTCGCTGCTACGTTACTTCTGGTTTAATTATGCTTTTATTGATCCTTTAGTGCCTATGGTTTTTCTAAACTGCTAGAAATTTGATCCTGGGTATCTTTCTTGAATTATTGGCTGCTCTATGGATCAAATTATCTTTTACTTTATCATGGAATTAAGACTGAAATAATGTATGCTACTTTGATTTTTTATCCGAGAGTTGATCTGGAATAGCCATGGTTGGCACTGTCCACCTAACATATGTGTTAGCTAAATGAGTTTACTGTTTTTGAACATAGCAACAGAAATCACAATAGTCATGGCTTAAGGCCGCCTCTGTTTCTGTTATGACTTTATGTCTGCAGATCTCAGATATCATATTTGTTTATCAGCCCACTGGAACTGGCTTTAGCTACAACCATGATGATCGTGATACTCATCATGATGAAACTGCTGTCTGCAATGACCTATATGACTTTCTTCAGGTGCTACTGTTGTATCAATTATGTCTGGCCGTTGTGCTTTCTTTCTTTTATTGCATCAATTCAAGTGCTGTGATCACACCATAGAAGTTTGATCAGTTCATTTTTTAAGAGCAGTTAAGGTCACAAGGAAAAATCTTTTATACTACCAGGGAGTAGTTACTCCCATGTGTATATCTCTAGATTTATATATACATTTTCTGAAATAAAGAAGGCTCTGCTCTTAACCATTTCAGGAAAGAGTGATCACACATGGAAAGAGTGATCACAAACGGAAAAGTTCAATTAGAATGACTCGTCCTGAGGATCACTCCATGTCAAAAGATACATACTAAGTACTGTCCTTTGCTAATGCAGGTATGATGGGAAAGCATCATGCATGGCAGCTTATATGGTCTACAATAATATTTTCAACTCCACAATGAAGCTTCTTTCAACAAAGAATGTGAGTAAACAATGCCTTGCTATGTGAACCTGTGTTCCTGTTGACTAAGGTGGACAAACCTTACACAACAATGATCTCTTTGTAGTACTATGACGTGAGGAAGGAATGTGAAGGGAAACTTTTGCTATGACTTCACAAACCTAGAGAAACCTTACACAACAATAATCTCTTTGTAGTTCTTTCAACTCATATTGGTTACTGCATGGTGGGATTAAAGATTGGGAGGTTCTTCCTATTGGCACCCCCTGATTTTATAATAAAAATGGGATACACATGTTACTATACTTGCACTGGTGTACTGCCTTTTCTCTGAGATGATACTAAATGGTAGCATTTTTGGTTTTATCACTGACAGGAACCGGAAGAATTATTGCCCCTGATGATTTGAGTTGGTGCATCGGTCATGTCATGCTGCTGCAGAGGATCAGTAAAAAATGTACACCACACACCTTGCTGACAAGCCTGACATTGCCAGTTGCCAGTGTTAATTGTTACCGAGGACCTGCATATTGAGGTCTCTCTAATCTAAGTAGAAGACTGACAGCATGCTATCTCTTGATGCCAACTTTCATAGATCAATGACGATTAATTTGTGATGTAATCTGAAAATGTTATTCTTTAAGCTTTCATTGGTACAGTAATGACTTTATTGTGCTATCACCGTAGAATGTTATTCTTTAAGCTTTCATTGGTACAGTAATGACTTTATTGTGCTATCACGTAGCGTTATACAGGGCAATATACTAGTAATCATAGTGTCATAAGTTTTTTTTTATTCTTAAGAACGAGAAATGATAAGTGTTCGGTGGGCGGGAGTCTCACTTTTTTCCCTGGAAAAACGGATTATAAGCAAAAGAAATAGGTCCTTAGCCCATGGAGAACTGTGGATTATAAGAAAAACAAATATGATCTTAAGTCTTACTCGGTTGGTAGCGTTGCTGATGAGCACGCTGCCTACCAGCATTTGGACCTATGTTAGTGTCCTTGTAAAAACTCAAATCGAACTGTCGTTAAATTTGAAGCAGCATTGCCGCACAACAAGGTTAGCTTGTAGTTCAAAATCGGCCAGCGAAATTTAGATCGGGTAAATTTCTAAGCTTCCTACGTGGACATATTACAGATCAACAACTAGAATCAATAAATCGAGGATACACAAATAGATCGGCTACAAACCCTAGAATTGACCTCGACACAATATGATGCGCAATGAAAGTAAATCAAGCACAAGGTGACACAAGATCTATCCTATGGTTTAGCTCGCTGTTGATACTCCTTAACTTTACTACTAGGGTGGAGTTAATCTCACCCATGATATGGCACCAGAGGTAAGACTTTGTTGATGTAACTTCCTATTGATTGTATTTTGCTGATGTATGGAAGATAGAGGGGAGAAAACAAGACTCTAAGTTTATAATACCTTCGTGTAATAAATAGTCTTAGACTTTTATGCTAGGAGTCTGTATTGTGGGTACCTAAGTGTTGCTGGTGAGCACGTTACCCACCAGCATTTGGACCTTGTGTTCAATGTTAGTGTCCTCGCTGGAACTTATTCCCACAAAAAGTATTAGTTGCCTTATACAGATGGATTACAAATCTCTCAGTCATGCACTTTAAATCCTAGATACAGCTTGTAGATCCATCTTCAGCACTATGTGCTGTTAGTGAGTTTGAGTGTGTACGTGTGGTATGAAGTGAGTTTGAGTGTGTACGTCTGGTATGAGTTGGTGCGAAAAACTCTAATCTTTTTGGGCTTTGCAAAAATGAGTCCCTTTACACGTATAGGATCCGTCACATGAGTGGGTAGGGTGAGTCATGCACGCGGGTAGAGTGAGTGGGAGTGGACCGTGTGGACGAGGCCTTCGTGTGATTTGAGTTGTCAAGGATTTGTGATTTTTAGACTTGCATGGCCAAAAGCAATCGGCCAATGGATGGTAAAGCATGGACTTGTTCCGACTAAAAAAATTGTGTAGTTCATCGAAGCTGACACATTTGCCATATATACTTATGGATGGTAAAGCATGGACACTTAGCAACAATCACTCCAACACACTGGCGCAAGAGCACACAAACCGTTTGTTTGGTTGGAGGAACGAGGCGAGCCGGGTCGGGCTGACCCGTCCCCATGGCTATTTGGATGGAAAAGAAGGGCTGAGTTGGCTTCAGGGTGAAATATTCCTCCCAGATGCGGGTTGGCCCCGTCCTCCAAAATCGGGTGGATGGAGCTAACCTAGCGGGTTCCGCTTTCGGGATTTCTCCGTTTCTCCCGTTCGTCTTCTCTCGTACATAGACAGAGACCTGCCCGAACCATGTCCACTCCAGGCGGCGGCCGGTGGCTCCTCGAGACTGGACAAGGCGTGCAACGGATCGGCAGCCCGGCCCTAGCGCGCGGCGGCGGGAGGCGGACCTGGTACCCCACGCGTGGACCTGGAGGGAATGCAAATTCTCATCTGCAAAACATTTAACGATGTGTTTTTGTATGCAGAACACATTTTATTAAATATAGTTTGCCTATGCAGAACAACCGAACACTACGACATGACTGCATATGTGTTCATACTAGCTTTGATTATGCTATGTAAGGTCTCTAATGCAGACGAATGCTAATGCGAGCAGCTAATCAAACTCTAAGTATACATGTGTGGTATATGATAGTTTGTTACTAGTGCTATTTTGACAAACTTCCTCGCATTTCTAGAAAGTATATAACGATTTTTTTAGAAAAGAGAACATATATTAATATTTTAGCCTCTGTATTGACCAATGCATGATAGGTCTAGAACAAATAAAAGAAGAAGACATTTTCAACCTTTGGGTAAAATCATAGGCTATTGTTTTTATAAAGTTGTCCAATTCTCAATGCCTACACTATACAATAGGCCACTCTAAAATCTAAATAACAGCCAAAAACTGTCATATAACCTAACTTTTTTTTTTTTTTTTTTTTGAGAATGACACAGTACAACGCAGACGCTCACAACAACACGCACACACACTCACCTATGAACATTAACAATGGAATAGAAGTATCCCAACCCATATCACGGTGACATTTTAGTCGTTCCTTTTTTGCAATTGCTGCCATCAAACAAAGAAAGCTCATAGTTAAGGAACAAAAGTGCAAAATAGAAACCCAGCATCTTTAACATAATCTATGTGTCTCATCCACTCTTGTCCAGCAAAAGGCTCCATAAAAAAGTTAAATTCTTATTTTCCCATAATGCCACAAGCTAGAAGGTTTGATGCAATGTCAGAAATAATTGTTTGAACAGGAACTCATAACCCCGTCTGCCTTCCCACGTCCATGCTAGGACCGTCTCGTGCTCATCTTTGGGAAAAGCTGAAACTCTTGGCCACTTCTGAAGTAGTGAAGGAGAACAAGAAGAGAACAAAAATAACAATCGCTAAACTAGCACTTGTTGAAACAGCATATGAAAAAGAATCAACCCATTCATGAATCGGCCGGTGTTTGAATTGGTTGGCCCTTCATGCACGTCTAATTTCCTGATTACCTTCGTTTGTTTAAAGCATGCATGCTTCTAAACGGAGTGATGATTGGTCTGAACAACTTAGAACAACCCACTCAAGAGCAAAATTGCAATCCAACCCCGCACATATATACCCATACTACTACTAGTTTGTATTTGTCATCAAAAGGAAAACTGAGAATTTAGAAAGAGGGGTAAGCCTAGCATGGTGAAAGAGAATCGCTCACTCAGCCAAGGAATGGGCCCCACCATCCACATTTCATCCATGACGAGGGGCTCCTGATCGATGAACAAAATAATGGAGGTAGGCAACCCATTCTTGGCTGAGGGAGATAGGCTCCTCATCTCCATGTAAGGCTCCCTCTTCCATTGTTCGCCATCAACTTACACCTTGATTGGTTACTTGGTTTGGCATTTGAGGCAAACCTGCACCAAGTATTTATAGTGTGGCCAGAGGAGGGATCACAGATAGTGCTAGGCTGCCCCGGTTGCCATATGCATCACATGGCTCCTACCTTTCCTTCCATAGTGAATAAATTCGATATGGAAAGTAGTCTTTCAAAGAAAATCTAGCTTAGCCAATTAGTACGTTCTGAGTGGATAAGGATGCATGCAGGAGATTTGCAATATGTCAATGCACACTAGCCACATGTTTATTAATGTTTTTTTTTTCTTTATGTTTTTCAGAAACGTTTGGACTTCTACATGATCTTGGAGATAGCCATACACAATACATATACTATTGTGTGGCAATTGTGCATTTACTTAAAATTCAGACTACCACTTACAAAAAGATAGTTCGTTGGACTGTCTTCATTACAGGTTAATGAAATAATTTCATCCAATTGGATGGAAAATTGGTCATAAAATGTACCATGTATCCATAATGGCTTGTATTTATTCACTAGTAGATGCCAATGTTGTCTTAGACCAAAGTCGCAATAGCATGAACCAAACTCCATAAATAGAAGTTTACGGTGCGGTTTCCAGATAATGGAGGCACATATGAGATGTCATTACTTATTTTTGTTCAATGTTCAACTATTTGAACATTAATTTCTGGATCAAAAATCAACCTCCTATTTATAATGCATTAACTGTTAACAACAATGGCCAGTCTTTCAAACATATCTATGCAAAGGCAAGGTTCCTGCAAAAATCAATTTTTTTAGCTGGTAGAACAATGCTATCTTCACAAAAGACTATATGCTCAAAAGAAACTGGAAAGGGGATCCAGCTTGCTACTTTTGTCCTCAAACTGAAAATGGTCCTCATTTATTATATACTCGCTGTGTGGCAACAATTGTTTGGTCTGTGGTTGCTACAGCTTTTTGGTGCCACTGACGTTCCTAATTCACCTAAGCAAAGTTGGAGATAGTGTGAGAGGTGGTGGCTGGGGCAAAAAGGACTATGCTTTTGGTATTACAACTATCTGTTGGGAGATCTGGAAAGCCTGTAACAAAAGCATGTTTTTGGGCAAGTTATTGAAGAATCCCATTGAAATCCTATGCCATGTGTGCGCTCTGATGCAGTTCAGGGCTGGTTTATATGCTGCCGAAGAGAGAAATGCTAATCAAGCATAAAGATTGGCGGTGTCCAGCTGATCCAAGAGGCTGACCAAGACCATGGTGTTGATCAAGTGACCCCCAAGTGAAGTCACAAGGAAGCAGTGGTGGTCTATTTTGACCCAACCGGTCGGGGAGCCCCCGACCTCTTTTTTTAATTAAATGAAAGAAAGGTACAGAGAAAGGGTAGTGGTGGTCTATTTTGACTTGTGTTTGCAATCTGTGATGTAATGCTGCTGGTTCTTGGTAGTAGTCTGTTTTCCTTTGAGTTGGCTGTTATGCTCTAGCTTTAGCGTTTCTTTTGCTCTTCTGAATTTTCTAAACTGCTGCATTTCCTTGCTTTAGTAATGGAAATGGGGGATACTCTCGGTTTGAAAAATCAATCTCCTATTCACATTTTGTAATGATGAAATTGTTAATTATTAAGGAGCTCTAATTTGCTTGAGAGGAGTCCCTGTGTACCTTTAGAAAAATGGTCGCCCGACTCCTATACCGGCTTTAAATTTTTTTCTTCCCTATGGTGCCCTTTCTGTCAGCTTCCCGTTTGGAAAAGGGACACCAGAGGGAAGGAAAAAAATCAATGCGGGTGTAGAAGGCATTAGAAATATTGGTAAAATAACTGCGTAATTAATCCATTCATGATAATTTCAAATGTAGTCAAAATGAAGATAAAATTTATATAAAAGTTGTAGAGATCTTCGATCTAAAAAACTTCGGAATTGACAATTTTTTCATTTGAGATCTTTTAGGACTCAATATTTATAAATATATAAAAATTCTCATATTTTAAATTCATTTTTAAATTTCCAAATGGTCTTAGACAAAGACACTCTATATCAAAGTTGTAGTACTCAGAGATCTAAATTTTGCATTTGACGAATTTTCCATTTTCTATTGTCTTGAACTTAAAATATTCAATACTAGATTCATACATGTATACTGTTTATGACCCAAGAAATAGGGCCAGAAGGACAGGCCCACGAGGTCGAGGGGCGCCAGCGCGGCGCCACCAGGGCAGGCGCGCGCGCCGCCGCCACCGCCTCCCTTCCGCGGATTTTTGGCAATTAATTCAGCAATAAAGGAGGAAATTATCTAAGATTATCTTAGGCTTTTTGGTGTGCAAGGTGTTATTCCATCTATAAGGAAGACCCTTATTAGGAAAAATAAATAGGACATGCTTGTAAAAAAGGTATTCCAATCTATAAGAAAACCTTTTAGAGAGATTGCTTGCGATACAAGTCCCACTAGCCGGGCTATAAAAGTAAGGGGTTCTGTAATCTTTCATGGCAACAAGCAAATAAAAAAATTTATCCCAATCTCCCTTCTTCTCTCTCCCAAGGCCCCCTCCTCCGTTGCCGCCACCGCCACCGCCGCCGCCGCACCGCCCACGCGCCGCCGCCGCCACCGTCACCACCACCTCCACCTCCCCACCGCCCGACGACGACCGACAATCGGTGTCAATTCCGCCCAATCTAGCGGTCTCGGCGGTATCATTTGGTTATTTTAGACAATCTCCTATGTGCTCCTCGATATTTAATTGTGATAACTCAAAGTTAACAACCAGCTAATGGAAATGGTACTAAAGGGAAGGAAAAAAAATTAAAGTAGATATAGGAGGCCCAACAATTATTCTGAGGGCATCAAAGGTCTCCTAGCTACTTTTCGTGTTTTGAGCTCTCGCGACTTTGCGGTTTCGCCCTAAGTGCCACTTCCACCACCTCCCTTCCACCATCGTTGGTCCCCTCCCTTCCCCTCCCAGTATCTCGGCGAAAGCCAAAGTGAGTGGGGATTCGAATCTTTAGGGTTAGAGTCTCTCCATACCAAGTTTCTTGGTGTTGGGATTCATGCCGAGTTTCTTGATGTTAGGATTTATTCCAAGTTTCTTGGTGTTAGGGATTTTATCTTCTCCTGGTCCTCTCAGTGAGAGCGAGGGGCAGGGTTGAATTGTTTTCTCCATGACATCTCTGTTGCAGAAGAGGGCAACAAGTATGACGTCAACAACTTCATCGGCATGACGTACAACATGGAGACCTATCTTTCTGGGTGGCGGCTTCAATTAAGATGGAGATGATGTCGCTGCCATGAGATAATTTTCTCCGGTCTCTTCTTCGTTTTGTTGTGGTTAGATCTAGCCACGATGATGAACTAGGGAGAATAATTTTCATATAAGTCTTCCTCATTCTTTGGTGGCAAAAAGAAGAACAAGGTAGACAAAAATAGTTTCTCGATTCCACATACAAGAATGTTGGGCGTTGTTCATTGGACATTTGTTCTTAGACCATTTGTCAGTGTTTGCCTCATCCACTGTAAAGCATCTAATAGGTTAGATTTTTGAGTTGTGCTGTTCACATCGTGGGTACTATCTTATAATCTAGAGTGCTTGTAACATGTTGATGTTTGTATATGATTCTTGGAAGTACCTAAAAAGCATTGAAGTTGAAAAAATAGAGCACTTGTGAAAGTGTTAGTTATTAATAACTTTATGGAAAGAGTAAAAGAGGTTCTCTGACGAATAATCTTGTAAATGAATATTTTCCACGTAATACTAAGAAAATATTTTAGGAACTTGCACCTTAATCGAAGGCACACAATGCAAACCTAATTTCTACTTTATGATAAAATAAAATATTCTGTTTTAACAAGTTGGTCCTATAAGATTTGCATATATACTCCAATTCCCTTTTTGATTGTATACTCTGTTTTCTTTTGCAATTGGATAATAAATGCTACAACTAACCCCTGTAATTGCCAAAGCAAGGGCTATAGCTCCAGCAGATCTCTTTGACATTAAGATCGCATCCTAGACTTGGTATCCTCTTGCAAGTGGTTGATGTACACTTTCAGATGCCAAAATGAAAAGAGTCAAAGTATCAAGGATTCTATTCTGGATGATAATGCGCCAATCCAGAAGAATGCCAATAATATATATAGGCAAACAAACTTGTCAAAGCAAGAATCCAATATTAGCTTTCTGCCAAGTGGCAACTGTCGCTCTACATGCTTGGATGTGGCCAAGTTTATAGTGGAAGAATAAGTTCCATAAAAAGGACTTGTATAAACAACCTTCATATAGGAAAACGCGGCAACTATTGTATGAATATATATCGGCTTCAAGCTAATGACACTTGTAGAGAATAGACTTTCCATCGAGCTTTATTGTCGAACAATTTTGAGCCGGGACTAAAAGAATATAGTAGTCCCAGTTGGTGGCTCCAACTGGGACTAAAGTCCCCTTCCTAACGGATACACCAACAACTTTTTTGCATGGGAGGAGCTTTTAGTCCGGGTTGGTAGCACCAACCGATTAAAAGGGTCACCCTTTAGTCGATTGGTGTTACCAACCCGACTAAAGATCTTTTACCGGGATTAAAGACCCTATATGAGTCAATTCAAAAAGGAGGGCGCCCAGGACTCTGTCACATGTGATGTGCGGCTGAGTTGGTAAATAATCATTACTATGCAAAGGGTCTTGGGTTCGAATCTCACGCATTACCAGCAAAGGTCTCAAGATTTCATTTATTTTTTGGTTTTGAGGATGAACTTTAGTCGGTTGTTTAACCTTGAGACTAAAGGCCCGACCTTTAGTCCCAAGTGGCAGTCCCCTTTCCCAAAACCGGTATTAAATGGGGCTGGGAACGGTATTGTAGCCCCTATTTCTCTACTAGTGTGAAGAAGATATATGAAACAAAATTGTAGAAATTCTACTCACATTCGCTTTTACGATTGGGCATTTATGTAAAATCAATCTAATACATGTAAGATTTCTTATCTGAAAAATGCCGCACGTTCTGCGTACAACCGGATTCCCAATCTTTTTGATGAGTGTCGAAAACTTTTCAAGAAAAGGCAAAAACACTCACCAAAGGCTTTTGTCGGTGGACACTTTCGCCAAAGGCGACTCAACAAAGCGGTCCGCGGCAAAGAGGTCTTTGGTGAGTGCCTTTTATCGGCTCGCCAAAGGTTATTGCCGAAAGTGCCGCTTCTGTGCCCGAGTTCGGGCGGAGGGCACTCGCCAAAGGCGAGTTCTTTGGTGAGTGCCCGAACGGTGTGGCACTCACCAAAGACAGCATCTTCGCCGAGTGCCAAACTGTGTGGCACTCACCAAGTGTATGGAAAATATTCATTATAACACATTTATATACATAGCTTCCCTGTGCCCTTATACTTCTATCACTAATTATTTATATCGTTGCTTTATTTTTCTTTATGACCTTTTTCCCTGTCCCCTCTTCTTTTTCCCTGCGGTACGAGCTGGTGAATTCCATTATAAGTGATTAGCTCCTACCTTCTGCTATTTTTATTATTCCATCATCACTCATCATCTCTTGCAGCGTAGATATTGTTCACACATAAGTACTAAACCATTGACACATAAACGATATTACCTTCGCACAGGCAACTATATTTTTCACTGACTGAAACTCACTTGGTCTTCCTGATTATGTTGACAATGAACAGACAATTCAACTGCTTGGAGTTTCGATTCAAACTGCATCTGTTCCTTGCAAAGGTAAAGGTAAGTTATAGGTGCAACACATACAAGAAAACAATATCATATTTAGCTCTCCAGAATCCAGAGGACGGCGGCTCATCTTTTTTTTAGCAGAGAGGATAGTAAGATAGTTCTGACTTGCATGTGAGAAGTTACAGTACTAAAAAATAACACAAGCTGAGCAATGCACTGAAGCAAACGGCCGAGAGTAAGAGGAACAGATTAGAGAGAGGGACTTGCATCTATCAATCTATATCATCTATAGACAGTGACGAAGCCAGAAATAATTTTAGAGTGGGCTAAACACTATCAAATCAAGCTTAACCCTCCTAATATATGAAATTATCCACAAAATTTAAGGTGGGGCTTGGGAGGGGCTCCACATACAGTTTGGAGCTGTAGGGGGCTGGGCCCGGGTTTTCCCCCTGCTAGCTTCGTCCATGTCTATAGACTGAAACCCGCAGCAAACCTGCAGGATGCCGGGAATTCCTTTTCCTTCCAAAGTCTCCATGCAACCAGCATTGCTGCAGAGTCGAAAGCCACGCCGCAGATCCTTGTTCAGCATTAATTACTTTCACTCTTACAAAAGCTGAAAACAGGTGCTCTCCGTTTCAGGAAGCTGATCAGATACAGACAGGGGCGGGCCCAGGATTTTGGGTTTGGGTATTCAAAATTTTGAAAAGGTGAAAAAAAATTTTGGCAGCCTAAAGTATAGATATAATTGAATACCAAAATGAGATTTAAAAAGTGAGCCATTTGAACCCAAGAAGCAACCCAAATGCTATTTGGCGCGACGCTGCCGTTTCATCTGCTGGTGCACGGCTCTAAGAGCACGTGTCACGTTCCTTTCTGTTTCTTTGTTTCTCTCTGTCCAGCCTTTCTTGATCTTACGTCAGACTCACGGACAGGTCGTGTTTTTAAAATAATTCGAAAACCCATCGGCCATTCCTTTCCCCAATTCTCTAGCTTCGCCTCACAAGCGTCGTCTGAAAACGCCCGGCGCAGTCGCTCGTCGCCGCTCCACCTCCGGCCCCACGCGGGCGTCGTTTGAGGCTGCCGGCGCGGGATCCGCTGCCGCTCCCCCTCCGGCCCATACGCCAGACGCCTTCCACGCCCGGCGCAAGCCGGCACGCTTCATCTGCCACCACCCACGGGCACGCCTCCTCGCCGCTAGAGCCCTAGCTGGTGGGTATCGCCCGGCGATGGTGCGTCCGCATCGACATCGGCGTCCGGGTGAAGGAAAGGTACAACGCGTGTTTTCGATTTGAAAACGAGCTCGATTCGTCCTGCGGTTTTTCTGAATTTTTGGGGTGGTGGGATTTTGGGGGGTTGACTAGGTAGGTTGGTGCTTCTACGGTCGAGGCCAGATTAGGCCGCCATGTTCATCTCGATTTTGGAAAAAATGAGGGAGGCAGAGTCCAATTGGAGTTGGAGTAGCGGAGGATCAACGGTGAAGCGGTCGGCGCCGAGATCCAGCAGCTCTCGCGCAGCAAGGACATCGCGACGTCGTCAGCCACCAGCGGCCTTCAACACCTGCAGCTCATCCAGGTATGTGTGGTATTGGTCCCCGCCCCTCTCCAGGCTACTGATTCTGTGTATTGTTTTGTCCACTTTGCAACTCTATTAGATTCAGAGCAAAGGGGAAGAAATAGTTGAATCCTGTTTTCTTTGGTTTCATGGATTCGGTTAAGAGGCACCATGTGGCCTGGGTGCTAATGGAAGCACAGATTCCTTGCTTTTGTACTCTTTTTGGGATCAAAACAATCGCTTAAACATGCAGCACACCCTAGATTGCAATGTACTGTATGGTTTGTACGTTGTATTTTATTTGCTTGTTAATAACTATTAGATTAATTTTAGTGCACACACTATGTAGTTTAGATTTAGAAGGCATAGAAGTCTGCATTGGTTGAAACAATGAAATCATAAAAAGTTCTGTGTAGTTCTAGTTATATTGGTGGTTTTTACTTTTGAAAAAAGTATAATTCAGAGGATATACACACCAAACAAAAAATGTGATGTCCAAATAGCGACATTGAGTCTTTTGTTTTTTATTACCTTTGAACTTTGACTAAAACCTTGGATCGAGGACTGGGCCTTTCAGAAATGGCTGATTATCAATCACAGGGAAAGAGATCTCGGCGCTAGCTTTGATGGCAGCCCCCAGCTCGCATGTCTTCCCAAAGTGTTCTGAGTCTATCTTGCCTAGGTTGTTTCGTTATTTTTATTGTTTGTAGCTTGTTCGGAGCCTGCTATTTACTGCAGCCATTGTGGACACCCTTATTGGGTGACTAATCTGGCTGAGTGGTGGGCAAAGGTCAATAATGAGGGTTATTTCAGGGTCAAAATTTCGCTTTAATCGCCCCCTTGGATACTAAGATGAATAAATCCATTTTAGTATTTTTAGTCACATTAGTTGACTACTAAGCTGACCATGAGCCACACAAGCATCAATCTAATGGTCTAGTTTTAAGCTGTTAAGAACAGACACCTAATCACAACAATAGTACAGGGTGCTCCCCCCAAGTAGAAGTAATAATAACGATGTTTTTATCTCTTGACTGTTGGACCATGTTCAGGCAAGATACATGTGCCTCAATAGAATTAGTCTCTAAGGGACATCAACCTAGAACTGTGGTCTGAATCACTTAATCAACATAATCACTTTGCTCTGAATGTGGCACTTTTTCAATCAAACCAGGTGGTGCACCACAAGGGACCACCTTGTATGTCAACATAAGAGGAATGTGTGTCAGTAAATAGTTTGAGCCTGTAACTTTTAAGAATTATTATTAGTTACTACAATGTGTTGCTCAGGGTTGAGAGAGAGCCTACTTACTTGACCTGCTTTTCTCGTTGTTCTTCAAATAATGACTGCAATTTTCTTTGTATCCTTTTTTAAAAGCCGGTCCATGCACTGATAGTGCTTGCTTCTAGTTTGCATGAAGCTATGAATCTTGAAAGTATATCTTCCTAGACATATGTTAGAAAATAAAAAATAAATTACACTAAATAAATTAAGCAAGCCACAAGATAACTTTTAAAATTTCCCACAGGAAGATGGTATTCCCTTGTTTGTGGACACAGATATCACTGTGGTTTTAAAAATAGGACATGCCCGTAAGTCATATTTTCAATTATTGTTCTAAGTACAAAGTTTTGAAACTTGGTTCCCCGGGATATCCCAAAGTTTTGTGAAATCATTGAATCGATTAGAGCGTAACTTAATTTCCAGAAATTTGGAACAGGTGAAGAGTGTGCTTAATTCTCATGCTATCTTTTTCTCACTTTCCTGGGAGGTCAGAGTCGTCACTGTATTTCTCTCGATTTGGGCAGATTTGTGGTAGGTGGAGTCAGAATCAAGCTAGAGGAGGGGTTCTGAAGGCGAAGCAGTCAGCACCGGGGGGTGAAGCATTTTTGCGTCGAGATTCAGCGTTGCTTCAGCGAGGAATTCGGCGCCGTCAGATCACGATTGGCGTTCAACTGCTGCAGGTCATCCAGGTATGCGACATCGGCTGCTCCATGCCTCCAGTCGCCTGCTTATGTTTTTTGTTTTTCCAGTGCTACTCTATGAGATGTAGAGGATAGGGGAGAAAGAGATGAATCATGTTTCCCTTCTTTTCATGGATTCAGTTGCTGGTTGTTGCTGTCAGCCGATTGTGCGTTGGCTTTTGCAATGATATGATTTATCATGCATATATTAACATGGATGTCGGCTGGTGGATGATAGCAATCACCGATGCAGTCATTTGTCTGATTAATCCTGCTGCTGTACCTCCTACAGTATGTTGATTTTTTACATTTTTCAAAACTAACTGTAGGGTAATAAAGATAGATTAGGGAAACTTTCAGGCATCAGTAACAACACTACATCATTTAATTTAGCGCGGTACTGGCCATTGCTGCAGTATGTTGTTTAAGTAGATGGATGTGTGTGCTGCATGGATGTGTGCTTGAGCACACGCTAGTAGATGAGGGTCAAATCGGTGCTGCATGGATGTCAGTCAGTTTGATCTGAATTTTATTTGTGCTGCATGGATGTGCTTGAGCACACGCTATTTTTAGTAAGATGTAAAGCTAAATGTGCTGCATGGATGTCAGTCAGTTTGATCTGAATTTTATTTGTGCTGCATGGATGTGTGCTTGAGCACACGCTATTTTTAGTAAGATGTAAAGCTAAAAAGATGTGTGCTGCATGGATGTCAGTCAGTTTGATCTGAATTTTTTGTGCTTGTTACTGCAGCAATGGCACTTCATTTTCTTGCCTGGTTTTCTTGTCTGAACTGCAGCTCGATTCAGTTCAGAGCAAGCAATCCATTCTTTATTTAATTAGCCTTTTCAAACTAGTGTGCAAGCTCGGTTCAGTTCAGACTTCAGAGCAAGCAATCCATTCTTTTATTTAATTACTGCAGCAATGGCACTTCATTTCTTGTCTGAACTGCATGTCCAGAACCTTGGGAGATGTTGTATGTCCAGAACCTTGTGTGAACTGCATGTCTGAACTGCAGCTATGGTTGTGCTTGTTACTGCAGCAATGGCCAGTACCATTCTTTATTTAATGCAGCAATGTGGCACTTGATTCAATTTATTTCTTATTTTTTCTTTGTATTTTGTAGGAGTATCCAGCTGTGCATCCACAGGCCAGGAATCAAATGATGCATCAGACCCAGCTTGGAAAGCACTGCACCATGCCAGATGCCAACAAGAAAAATTCTCTTAAGTGCAACTACTGTGAGAAAACTTATCATGGCGAATAACTAGAATGAAATACCACCTTACTAAAATTCCTGGACTTGGTGTTGCAAAGTGTGGAAAAGTTCCATCTTTTTTATCACTTGCTTTGTCATGCATGAATAGAGGCTTGGACCATTCTGTGTCTAAACTCAGGCCAATTAGAACCGAAAGTGCAGATAGTTCGCTAGGCTCAGTCATTGTTAATTTTGTCTTAGTTTGGGTGCAGGAGGAGAGGATAGTTGGGCAGCTGTGCATTGGTTGGCTGTCTCATCTGATTGGTTGCTGCTGCGAGAGGCGGCGAGCATCTCCTCGCCCAATAGTTAATTTGGCATCGTGGGAGGCCTTATGACAACTATTTCATGCCACAACAGGTTGGTTACTAGCTCCCCTGGTGCAAATAAGGTAGCCGAGGCCAAAGGCACACCATGCTTATTTTAAACTCAAATATGTATATAGAGCATCTCTCTTTCACTGTATGTTAGTTGCTATCAAATGTATATAGAGCATCTCATTTGTGTGACAGCACATATCAAATATGTTGCTACCTGTGAATATAAAATATGCTACTCTACCTTTTGTGATATTCTCAAAATCATTATTGTTAAACCTCATAGCTAGTTTTAAACCTAGTACTATAGATTTTATAATATCATTGAACCTAGCGGTTTTTAAGTTTGTAATGTCATAGTTCAAACTTAATAATTTTCGTGTAAATTTTTTTGAACTTAGCAAGCATACAAAGTTTATAATATGGTAGTTAAAAGTATTGAACCTAGCAGTATAAATTTTTATAATTTGATAGTTCAAAAATTTTGAACATAGTTTAAAGTTATTCAAATTCTGAGTGTGTAAAGTTTCCAACCTAGCAGTACAAAGTTTATAATGTGTTGGTTCGTAGTTTTGAACATAGTAGTATAATGTTTATAGTGTCATAGCTCAAAAGTTTATTAATTAGAGCGTTTAAAGTTTTTCACCTAGCACTACAAAAGTCAATAATCTGATACACATTCAAGTTTTTTAATCTGCTTCAAAAAAAAAAGTTTGCATTGTGATAGTTTAAAAGTTTATCATTTCGAGTGTGAAGTTTTGAACCTAGCATGCAGAAAAGTTTGTAATGTGACAGCTCAAATTTTATAGATTCAAAGTGTAAAGGTTTAACCTAGCATTACAAAGTTTTTATAAATTATGACAAAGAAGTTTATAAATTCTAATCATAAACTTTTTATAGATTTTGAACCTAGCATAATACAAAAGTTTTTTAAATTCGACAAAGACAAAGTGTGAAGGATCATATGAGCCTAGCAATATATAAAAAGTTTATAGTGTCATATTTTTAAAGATTATTATAAAAGTTTATATAAATTCCCCGAGTATAAAAGTTTTAAACTCTACAATACAAAGTTTATAATGTTATAGTTCAAAGTTCTGAAACTAGAAGTACAAAGTTTGTAATGTCAAAGTTGAAAGTTTATAAATTATGAGTGTAAAAGTTTTGAACCCGGGATAGTGCAAAAAGATTTGTTTTAGTTAAGTATGTTTTGGATTTATATTCGTGAGGTTTTGATAGATGTGTGATTCCGCCGCTTTTTCCATCCGCATCAGCCGGACCGCGTAACTTCGTGGGTATCATCATTGTGCCCATCATCAACTCCACTTCCATTTTCATTGAGGAGAACAATGCCGCAATGTCAGCCGCTTCTCAAGGTGCTTCCCCCGCAAGGCCCGTGTGCATCGATAGGATACCGCTTGTCGGTGTGGTTGGTTGAGCCCGCCGTTATATTTTCATTTATTGTTCTACGTACAAAGTTTTTGAATCTTGTTTCCCTCGATATCCCAAAGTTTGTAAATCATTGAATCGGCTTAATAATTAACTTAATTTTCAAAAATTTGAAAAGGATAGTCTAGGAAATATTAACTAAGCAACACTATTTAGTAAATAGGTTCTTATTATTACTCAAACCATTTGCATTGGCATTATTTGGGGTGTAGCTCGGTTCTATATCTAGTTTCTTGCCATGGAAGAGGTCCTGTTTTTAAGTGGGATCTTTTTACTCATTGTTTTTAAGGAAATTTCTATGCTAATGGCAGCGTAACACTGACTTGTGAGGCCGAAAGCTCAACCATTGGTTGTTCTTGCGGTGTCAACTCCACATCTTCAAAGTTGTCTACATCTCTATTGCAAGGGTTATTTTCTACCTTTTATTGATTTGTTGTAGAATATATTCTACGCATGGAGTATTTGGAGCTATAGTATCGATAGTAATTTTTGTAATGCCTATATTACTGTAATTAAGGCAAGTAGGCTGTATTTTGCTCCGTGTTTTTTTGGTATGGAGTGAGCTACTTTTGGCGAGTCATTTTGGAAATCTTGGTCCTTCCTACTCGTGGCTAATTTTGTACCGTGATTCACACTCTTTTCGTGTTTGCCCCTGTACTGGCCTTTGTCTTCTAGATCTATTCGCACTGCTTCTATTGAATTTTCAGCTTGTTTTTTTTATCTCACTCTAATTGTTTTTGTTTTCAGTGAACTGCTGATGGTGGAGAATCACTGGGCCTCGGGTTTTGAGTGCTATATCTTAGGTTAGTGGCGCATTCCTCCCCTCCCCTTTCCGAATACTATATATGTGTTAATATGAATGTTTGTTTATCCTAGTCCTAATGCATGTATGTGCTCTCAAGTTGTTTTTAGTCTAGAATCAAGTAATGGCCAATGTGTACCGGTGGTAACAAATCAATATTTCATATATATACTTGCTGTCGTTGTGCTCGATCCTCACTCAATTAATTGTAATGACACTTTTTCTTTTTATTATATGATTAATGAAGAGAACTCATCTCTTCCATCCTCGCATGTCTCAAGTCTTTGGGGTTCATAGGTCGAAGCAATAATAATTTGTGGCTTCCCGGCTACATTGTTCATGTATGTGTTTCTCGCTCATCTCAGTGCTACGATCAAAGATGCAGCATGAGCTGCCTCAAAACTATCCTTCCTAGTTCGACCGCTTGTCGTTAAGCTAGTGTCCATTTTTATCGCTAGCCATTAACCATTACTTTGATAGGAGACTACTCGTGAAATAGTAATACTAGTTGTTATCATCCCTTTGATCTCTCGACTAGAGTGTCCTAGGGTAAAAATTTTGAAATTGAACCATTCTCGTGTTTTCTCCTATGTGCACAAATTGGTAAACTTGTACACTCGCTCAAAAAGATTTTTACCTTCTAGTTAGTGCTCCACGCCTATAGTTTATGGTGCAACCACCTCCCAATGCTTCAACAATCGAAATACCTGTGTTTCTTTTCTCGCTACCAAAAATTCTTCATGACTTATCGCTATTTCTCGTCTTAGTACTTTTAGGGCATCATACTCGAATCACCATAAAGACTGCTCATAGTTGTTTTTAATATGAATGACAAAGCTTCATGACCATTTTTTTCTTTTTGCTTCCAAGTCTTTGACTACAAAAATCTTTTATAAAGTATTCAAAAAGGGTAAAGCGCATTTTCTCATACATTAATCCTTGTATTGATAGATTGTGTAACCTAGTTTTTTTCTCAGATATTTCAACTCTTTCCTCACTGCAAGAAATAGTTTAAAAGTTTGGATAATCTCGTGTAAATTTATAAACCAACGAGTATAAAGTTTCAAATTTGGTAGTTCAAAGTTTTTACAAATGTAGTATAAAGTTTATGATTTGATAGTTAAAAAGTTTTTATATAATTCCGTGTAAATTTATAAAGCAACGAGTACAAAGTTTCAAATTTGGTAGTTCAAAGTTTTACAACTATAGTATAAAAAGTTTATGATCTAATAGTTAAAAGTTTTATGTAATTCTTGTGTAAATTTATAAACCAAAAAGAGTACAAAGTTTGTAATCTGGTAGTACAAAGTTTTACAAGCAT
>JADLZK010005415.1:0-75214 GCA_015847255.1 Hyparrhenia diplandra
ATTATCTTGTGGTTTACACATTAAAGTGGTAAGTACATTAGATGTGCGGAACTTCAAGTTAATTTGGCTACCAATCCCTCAATGCTCGCTTGTCACACTAAGAATGAGGATGCTGCACCAAGCTATCTTCTATGTAGCCACTTCTCTAGGCTAGCTACTATCCATGATGCCGAGCATGCCGTGTCATGATGGCTTGATATCAAATTGTGCTTACTGCTACCACCTCGCGATATCATCGATAGATGATATATGAGCACTGGTTGATATATATTTCCATCTACATCTACCATGTGGCGAGCTTCATGCGCCCCGCTATGGTCATGTCGTCAATGGAAAGTTGTAAGGTTATGTGTACTCATTTGCCTCGTTGATTTACTAGCATGTCCCTCCACCATTTTGACCATAATCATCAAAACATGTTAGAATCTATATGGGCTTCTCATCCAAATTCTACTCTACGTTGTATAATCTACAATGCAACGCCTCTACTACAAAACCATGAGTATAGTTGTATTTCCATGCTTCTAGATGAGTATGATAGACTGAAGTAGCTACCAGAATTTTTGGTGTCTTATAAATAACTTGATGGAGAAAACGTGATAATTGGATTGTAGCTACAAAATGCAACAAAGGAAGATTTGAAAAACTTTATTTCGTGTGTAAAAAGAATGATGTTAGGGCATCTTCATGGCAGAGAGACTCACACAAAAAGTAAGACAGATGTCTTGGCTCTTGGCTATAAAGTGGTACTTATGTACATTATTAGTGGTGTGGGTTCATGGGATGCTAAGGCCGGGAAAGAGATATGATATCCATGTAGGATCTTATAACCCCACTTTTGGTTAATTGGATTAAGATATAATTATGGTGTCATCAAACACATCTCAAGCAGTGAGAGCTCGGTTATCGTGTGATAAAGGTTGCCACCACATGAGTCCCCATAAAAACTCAAAGGCAAACTAGCTAAACACGATAGAATAGAAGTCTCATAACTCATTCCCCGTGATAAAAGTCAAATATGCACCACCAAAGCATTTACATTGAATTGCATTGCCCCGCCTCAATGAAATACGCGCTAATCTCTAAAAAGGCAAATATGCTCCCGTATCTTTATTAATGACAATAGGGATAGGGGCATATCCTAAAAGGAGCTCCTTTGAATTATTCATTTGCTAGGTAACACTCCAAGTCTAAAGCACAATAGTTAAACCTTCCGGCCAAGCTCACGTGCAAGCGCGATAGTGGCCAGGTGCCAGTGTGCTCGCGTTCATCTCGGCAGTGCGTACCCTTTATCCTTGGACTTTATTTACCCGAGGATTTCTCGGTCGCTGGGCGCAGTTACGCGTAAGCGGCGTCCCGTCAATGGTAATGTGACGCCCGAGTGGGTGACCCGGAGACTTCAAGATTATGTACCATTTCAGTCCTTCGAAGCGCTCGTCAGGGAGGTAAGTGGCTTGACGTGTGCGATGATGTGTTCATAGTAGTGCTGCGTGCGCTGCTGAGCATCTGCGTTATACTGCGTAATCTCATAGTACTAAACCTTCCATCTCGCAGGCGCTTTGAAGCGTGGCATCATTTTCTCGTATTAATGAAGCACACCCCCAGTCCAGTCCGGTGCCCACTTGCCTCATATGAGTCCATTTCCTGCTCCCCTGTTTGTCCAGCGCATATAGCAAAAGAGGTGTGTCTCGCTTCTTTGCTTGCGACTGCAAAGCCTTCTATCACATCTCTATGGCCATATATCTCCAAAATCTGCATTCGTGAGCAAGAAGGAGCTTCTCCTGCTTAATCCGTGCATGGCCATGGGGAAGCTCGAGGAGAGGTGAGGGCGTTCTGGAGGGAACCGATTGGCTGGTGTTCGTGGCCTCCATGTGGATGCAGTCCATGGCCCGGCACCGCAGTACATCTTCGGCGCCATCTCGCCGGTGGTCAAGCGCTGGTGGCTCGTTACGAGCGGCAGGTGGCTGTGCTGAAAGCGTCGCCAAGAACCTTCGGGGCCTGCACTTCGGCCTCTCGCTCGCAGCGCAGCTCTCGGCGAGGTGCCTGCGTGGCGCTGCTTCGCCATCGGCGCCGCCCAAGAACTGCTCGGCTACGCGGATGGCTCTGCGAAACCGTCGTCGCCGGCAAAGGCGCGCGCTTGCTGCCCTGCTCTGGCTGGTAGGTGTATGCTCAGCCTGAGTTACCATTATTACAGTGGTACTTACCGCCGCAAGGGAAAAGTTGATTTTGAGAGGAAGGAAAGAGGGAGTAAACTTTTGAGAGAGAAGGAAGAGGAAGTAAACTTTTGATGGATATTTCCATCTGGTCCACGTAGGACTTGGTTAGCCTGCATATGCCAGTGACTCAAGCATCCATCCATTCCATTCAACGAGACACTTAAACAGACACCCTCGGGAAATTTATGGTTTTTGCTGTGGGTTCACAGAGTAGCTAATCAGCGCAAAATCTGCATATCATCATTATTTGCATGTTTCGAGATTCAACTGAGAAAATGATGTGCAGTGCATTCGTTTTCTGCTTTGCCTTGCATTGTTGTTTTCTTCCTTTCTTGTAGTTCCTCTCTTATTTCAAGAGGAATCTGCCTACTTTGTGTTTATATGTGTTGATGTTTGCACATGCTACCAAAAATTAGCAAAATTGCCTGACAGTAACATCGCTTGGGTTTGATTTTGGGATAAAATAATAATAATCAACTGCATGTCACCATGGAACCCATTTGGAAAAATAAGATCTTCAGTCACTAGGAGTAGTGAACACATTTGCTGTACAATGGCTTGGACTCCCCCAAGTTAAAAGAATTGGCACATACATCCCACTACCACCAGCCATGAGGCCACGATTCTAACTCATAGTGAAGAGAAGAGGTGATGCTACTGATCCCTCATATTTCAAATGGAATGGAACAAAAGGTACCGGAACTAATGGTTCTTATTTGGTTTATTTTCTCAACCTAAACTATGTCATATTCCATCGTTTTGCTACACAGATGTGTGTGGTAGTTATCTTTATTGGAAACAAATGGCCAGACGTATATGATCACGGCTTCACTCGTTTCAAGCATCCAGAATTTCTTAAGAGCAGGGGCCCAACAGTGCATACTCAAGGGATTTATGGGCCTAACAAGCGCCATTCTGACACAAGTTTTTGCAGTATTGAGATACACCAGATCATGCCGCGCTTATCTTCATCGTTGCTGTTGGTCCAGCCGCATGGCGGCGCTACTGGCTTGATGTTTGTTATTAGGCCTGTTGGAGGTCAAGCAGGCAGGTGCGGCCATCTGACAGCAACAGCTTCATGTTCAGTCTACACCGTATGCTTGCTCCTCGCCTCATACCTTTGTCGGCAGTAGTGCTTGTCGGTGGTGCCATGCTTGTCCAAGATTTCCTGCAACCGAGCTATGATGTGGTTGTTCTATCTCTCACTGTAATTCTGCTCATCCTCCTCCTTTTCACCAATCGCGAATCCCTGTGATCTTGTCGCTACACCGGGAAAAGCTGAGTATCTGATGAGTTGATGCTCTCCTGTCTGAACCATTGACAGGAGGCACTTCACAACAAAAGGAGGATCAACCAGAGGTCATTTTTAAGTGAGGTGGAGAGGGAGAAGTCTAAGGAAACTGATTCATGCACCATCTGAGAAGGAGTGAAGAGGACTGCAGAGTTGCAGGCCAAGCTGAGTGGAAAGCAGCAGCAAGGGGTGATTAGAGAATCAGAAGGCCACACCGAGGGGACACCACTTCACCCTGATGCTGGCATTTGTGAAGGCTGATTTTTGGCTTTATTTGGATATCACTTGTGCTTGGAGTCTGGATCAGGAGCTGACAGTGATGGACAACCTGGGTCAGATGAGCCAGGCTATTGGTTACTAAAACCGCTATATCTTTGTGTCACTTACGTTAGGCATATGGAACTTCCTTGGTCGCGTTGGAGGTGGCTACTTCTCTGAAATCATTGTCAGGTATCGACGCTAAGCATACCCACCATTCACTTTTAGTCTCAGGAAAAGGTGGATACTGTTGTCTTTTTCAGAAAGGAAAGCAATTGGTATTGTTGCTTTAACAATCAGAACTCTCCCTACCAAAATTACATCCTCTTTGTTCCATCTTGTTTTTAGTTTAGGTAGACTTTTTAACTCCCCATTCAGATATTCACCCAGGATACACTTTGTATGTTAACTTGGAGCTCGCTTTCTAACATGCTCCAGAATAGTAGAGCTTTTTAGATTCTTAGAGATTTTCTTGTTATATTTGAGCAGCATACCTATTTTCTTATGTGTGTTTTCCTAGACTTGGATCCTATGCACATTCAATTTGTGGAGACTTACTATCTTATTCTCATTTTAACTGGCTATTCACGTAATCAGGGCCGTAAATGCTGCTGCACATAGCATTGACACCGCACGGTGATCGTGATGGCTGTTGGGCATGTACTCTCTGCTATGGCTTCGCCTGGAACTTATGTACATTGCGAGCTTGCTGGTTGGACTCGGATATGGAGCCCACTGGGCTATTGTGCCAGCTGCTGTCCTCTGAGCTTTTGGTAGTAAAACACTTTTGGTCGCTGATGTGCACTCCTCATACTAGCACACCCCTGTAGGATCACGCTGTGCTTTCAGAGCTAGTGTGTCAATGCAACCTGTATGAACATGAAGCTGAGAAAACAAAGCTCACCCAACATCGAGATGTCAGCATTGCTGTCTCCACGATTGCTTCACAACATGGGCTTTTCTTTGCTGATGAACCACTGAAGTGTGAAGGGACTTCTTGCTTCTTTTTCAGCTCTCTGATTATGTATCGGTAAAAGTTGCTGTGCATGTTGCTGCTGGCTTAGGCGCATCCTCGTTGTTCACAGGACCAAAACAAAGTTTATCCTTCGCCTCTATAGTTCTGGCCCAAACTTGAGGGCCTTCGATTCTCCATGAATGGTAGAAGTTCAAATAATCCTATATTCTATGTCCTTGTGAGCTGCATGCATATACACAAGATAAGTTTATGTATAGCTCTCAAATCTTTTCTGAGCTTTGTAGTGTAGGGGGAGGGCAGGCATCCTGCAATGCATTATATACTTCCTGTACATTTCATCTCCTGATGGAACTTGGTCTGTAGCATTCCCTGTATGTAAGACGATCCTGCCAAAGCTGCAAGAGTTAGAGATTGTTGTTCGTTGTAGTTTCTACCATATATTTGAAAGCTTGTACCATCTTGCTATGTTGTCCATTGTAGTTTCTTCCATATATATGAAAACTCACATCTTGCTGTTGTTCATTAATAGTAGTTCTCTTTTCTGCGCATACAGTTCCTGATCATCTCCAGCAAGATTGATATTACCATCTTTGTTGTTGCAAAGTCTCGTCACAACAGCACACTGTCAGGACTCATCATCAGCTGCTCTGTTTACTCTGTTCAACTACCAGCTTGAGAGTGAGGTGGCAAGGTAGATTGTGACATAGTTGAGAGAGAGGTAACAGGTGTACGGTACAAGTTATATTCGAAGATTCCAACGCTAGTTAAACCAATGTTTACTTCGGAATCAGGATGGCTTGAAAGAAATTTTTGTAGAATCATCATCTTAGTTTGCACATGAACGTTCCAACTCCTGACGGTCCAAGGACCATAGTGCGTATAGCAAGATATTTCTCTTTGAGCTTTGACTGAAAGAAAAGAGAGAGAGAAACTTTTGCTGATGCCAGATCCACTATCAAAGTTATTTTAAGTTTTATTTGGTTGTTGTTAAGAAATGAGAAGTATTGTACTTTACCGGAAGTGGTAGGCATGCATTTGTGGGGGTTAGAATGAAAATAGGGAAACCCATTGGTTTTGCATTTGCTCTCCTTTTTTATATTTTTGAGGATTTTATATGTCTTTGTTCTTTAGTTTTTTTTTTTTCGCGATAAGGAAGAAATTGAATTTAATCTTAAAGCGAATTTACATACTCTCATTTACAAAGTAAACCACACTACTACACCTCCATTCTTTACGTGAGACGAAACCTTAAGAAAAGGCCCATAAATTCACATCTAGGATCATTATCCCAGCAGGATATCTGGGCCTTGGCTCCGATCACGAGAGCAGCGAGGGGTCATCTCACCATCCGCAGCCAACATCCTCATACCCATCACTTTTGTAAAAAGAAGTAAAATTTGCTAAAACTCCACATGCTTGAACATAATACAAATTGGGCGCGCCCGACTGCGTCGTCGAACTCATACGTGCGTTGCCTTCACGGTGCGTCGTGAGAGAGACACATAGTCCAGCGACGTCGAGATAGATATGGATTGGAAAATTAAATCTCGCTAGCGTCAGCGATGGCCACATAGAAACCTATGAGAGACAGGACGAGGAAGGAGGCAGAGATGCGCCCAATACTATCGATGGTGATGCTCCCGATGCTGCTGTCAGCTTGCGTGAGGCGACGTGCTTTCCGTTGCTCCATCGATGATTTTGGCTTGCAGCTGGCGGGTACCGCGATCTGTCTTCGTGGATCTGCGGAGAAAGCGGCGAGAAACGAACCAATTTGAGCGAACTTACATCTAACACGGCCGATACGAAAAAAATTCAAGACGTAAAATATTGACTCAGAGGACAAAGTGCATAACAATTAGGAAATGCACAAGCGCATAATAATTACCAAGTCCTACAACTTTCATATAAAATTATCTCCATTTGACACCACATAAGAAAGATATGATATTTCTAAAATAACAAGTGTTTGTACGTGATTAATGTACTATTGAAACTTTGTTCAACTTTTTTTGAACATCATAATGACCTCAAAAATGAAAAAAAAAAAAAAAAAAAAGAAGAAGTTATAGATCTCGAGAGTTACAATTTTCATGTAAAAATCATTTTCATCCGAGATCGTATGAAAAAGATATGATTTTTTTAAGGATGGCCAGATTCGGTTTAAACCGTATTTTGAATTCGTGATATTTCGAATTAAAAGTAGAAAAGTAGAAAACGGTCAAAAATTGTAAACCGTTTTTCCGATTCGAATTTAGTGTTCGATTTTGAACTGGTCAATTTTTTTCCAAAAATACGAATTCGATCGGATCAAAAAAAAAGATGTGTGGTTCTGGTTTGGGATATTTCCGTTCGTTTTCCAACCCTAGTGGGAGGAGGTCAAGGTCAAGCAAATGGATTCACCATTTGAAGGTCTCCCGGGGCGGGTCGGTGGGAGTGGGCGAGGCAAATAGATCCACCACCGAAGGTCCATTGGCTTGATTCAGGCCGGGGTGGGGGAAGGTGTCGTGGTTCTTTGTTGGGGTGCGGGAAGATTATGGGCTCATGCTGCCGCCGGCCACGACGCAGGGGGCATCACCGGTGGAATGCGAGAGGGGGGGGCGAGCCGTGGGATGAAGAATTGGCCCCGCGCCATGCAACTCGTGGAGTGAAAAAGGTTGAAGATGACCGATACATATGTAAAATATCATGCAACTGCCATGGAGACACACCCTCCTTTTTTTTTCATAAGAAAAGTGCTTCTCTAAGATCCGAACATGTTGGACATCTAATGAATTTTTGTATCAAGGAATGATTTAACAACAATTTGCTTTCTTTTTTTTAGACCAAATCTCTATCTTTATATAAATTATAAGAACGCATGATTAGGGTAACCAGCCAGATTTGTCTAAGAAAATAATAAATGAAGCTAGGAAGTTGTGTTGGGTATAAAATGCGCAGTTGATAATATCATTTTACCTTTATTCTTATGACTTAATTGATATCTTTCTGAAAGGTCACATGTTAGTTGTTCTTAAATCAAAGACTAAAAAAAGGTGGGGACAGAAAAGGACAAGGCAAAGTAGCCTGCCTGCAAATTTGCTGAGAGCCAAAACTAGGCCGATTAGTATATTTTGTTTTGTTTTTGTTGATAACCGTTGATTGGGGCAGCTAAAAGTATCAACAGGAGAAATATCACTTAACCCCATAATCCAAACACATTAGAATGGGTCTGTTGACAACATGATGTAGTGATGTACTCCCTCCATCCAAGTTTGATCAAATTTAAATGACAAAACATTAATAATGTCAACTAAATATCATTAGATTCTTCATTAATTATGTTTTCATAAATATACCTATTTGTTACAAATATTTATAGTTTTTCCTATAATTTTGATCAAACTTAAAATACTTTGTCTCTTCAAGATTTTTGGAATAACACAATTTGGAATGGATGAGGTATTTATCTATCACTAGAGGGCCCGGTTCAACTAGCTAATTAATGACATAAAATTAATACTAGGTGTTAACAATCAAAATATGATCAAGAAAGATTGAAGATGCATAGGAAAACACATGGAAATGAAATAAAAAAGGATCAAAATGGGACCATTTGAAATTTTCTGGAAAACTCGGCCTAGACCGATTTTGGCAGGCTTTGGCAACACTTTTTGGAAAAAACTGGCCAAGGTGGTCAGTTTTAGCAACCTCTAGCTTTACTATTAAACCTGGGGTGTGTTCATTTCCTAGTCACATCAACCAAAAACCAAAAGTTCCCAAAATTCCTATCACATCCCATCACATCGAAACATTTAATGCACCCAAAAAACGCTTGCCGGCCACTATAAAATTTTAGGTAATTAAAAACTAATTGCACAGTTTAGACGCATTATTGCAAAACGATTCTTTTGAGCCTAGTCACGCCATGGTAGGATAATAATATTTATCACTAACAAACTAAACGCGTTACAAAGCAGTACGATGTGACGGCTACAGTGAATTTTGCACCCAAATTTTGGGATCTAAACACACCCCTGGTCTCCTGAGCTGATTTTAGTAGTCCAAGAAAAATTTGTATTTTTCTTTGAAAATTCATCTATTTTTATAGGAAACTTGTAAATTACGTGTGGAATAAGATTCCTAGTAGCAGATAAGTTTTGTGTTTTCCTTTTTAAAAAACCATCTGAAGTAAAACTACGTGTGGAAGAAGATTCCTTCAGGGGAACCCACTCAAAAGCAAAAACGTTATTCGCTAGTTAGTTTAGCTAACTAAGACCCTGCTTTAGTTTTTCATAAGTCGGTGATCGATAACCAAATGACTTATAAATCATGCTTGTATGGTTGTAGATGACTTATAAGCCCAATAAAGGTGTGGCTCTGCGGAGAAAATGGTGGCTTATAAGTTTTAAGCAAGGGTCTTATAAGCGAGGGTGACTTGTAAGTTGGTGGTGGTGTTTATCAAAATAAGTCACTTATTTCACTTTTTTAACTTATAAGTAGATTACTTATTTAAAACCAAACAGGCATAAGGCCTTGTTTGGATCCGTGTGTGCTAAACTTTTAGCATTTAGCACTTTTTAGCATGGGGTCCAAACAAGAGTGTTAAAAAAGCGTTAAAAGTGTCCCAAGCTTACAATGTGGGTGCTAACATATTTTAGTACTTAGTGCTAAAGTTTTTAGCATATGACAATGGATCCAAACACGAAACACTCTAATTTCTACTCCCCTCCATCATAAATTGTACTAAGTCATTCTAAGAATCCTCGAGATTTCTAGCTTTTCAAGTTTGACTAAATTTATATGATAAAATAATAACATTCATGATGTGAACTAAGTATCTTTAGATTCTTCATCAATTATATTTTTATAATATAGCTATTCAATGGCATAAATATTTGTAATTTTTTCTATAATTTTAATCAAAAGCTTAAGATACTTTGACTCTCCAACTTTCTTGGAATGACTTTACAATTTAGAGAAGTGATACTAAGGGCATGTTTGGATGGAGGGACTAGGGACTAGAGATTAATAGGGACTAAAATTAGTTCCTAGCCCTCCCAAGAGTCTAGTGAAATTAAGACTAATTGAGACTAAAAATTAGTCCCTAGTCCTTATGTTTGGTTATTTAGGGACTAAATAAGGGCCTGTTTGGTTTACATGGGACTAGGGACCAATTTTTAGTCCCATTTAAAAGATGTTTAGTTCAAAGGACTAATGATGGACTAGAATGGATTAACCGACTAGTGTATGCAAAGTGCACAAAATGAGTTGACGACCCGACAAGAGCGTTTAATACAGTCCCAATTAGACTCTCAAGAGGGGCTAATGGACCAGAACTAGTTGGGACTAAAAGTTAGTCCATTAGTCTTGTTGTTGGATAAATTAGGAATAATTGAATTAAAAATTAGTCCCTGTCCCTTGTAGAAACCAAACAGGGCCTAAGACTAAAAAATTAGTCCCTAGTCTTATAAGAACCAATTGTTAGCTTCGGTAAGCTAAAAGTAGGGGCTATAGGGCTATAATAAAGCAGCTCGTTAATCACGTTGAAAGTGAAACGGAAATGTCATAATTAATGAGAGTGAAAATGGACGTGTTCTGTCAACACTCATCAGTGTACGTACCTATATATCTCGTGTCTCGTCCATTCACCGTTGCGTGGAGCCGTGCACCGAGACCGACCGTCACCCCCTGCCTCTCATCGCTCATCCTTCACATTCCCGTCGTCCCTGTTGAACAGGGGTGTCCTATTCGGCTCCCGTCCTATTCCGATCGCTGGCTGCTCTTCTCGTTCCTACCTGTCCTTTTGCTGGGATTTCGGAAACTGGTTCTGTGTGGTGTTCAAGCCTGTAAAGCACTCTCTCCCCTTTCCGATCGACACACATCATCTCTTTCGTATTTTGCGTTAAAGCAATCAGTCCAGTTATCATTGCTCTTGCTCGCTCACCAAATCTTGCTGGTGCTTGTCAAGCTCTAGGATCAGAGCCTGACCCCCAATTCCAGCACCAAAATCCCATCTTTGCTTGCTGAGTTGCTGGTGTGGTGATTCCGTGGTCAGTCCGATGGGGACGACGCTCCGGGACAGGCTGCGGGCCTTCACCACGAACCGGTGGCTGGTGTTCGTCGCCGCAATGTGGCTGCAGTCCATGGCCGGCGTCGGGTACCTCTTCGGCAGCATCTCGCCGGTCATCAAGGCCGCGCTGGGCTACAACCAGCGCCAGGTGGCCGCGCTCGGCGTCGCCAAGGACCTCGGCGACTGCGTCGGCTTCCTCGCCGGATCGCTCTCCGCCGTGCTGCCGTCCTGGGCCATGCTGCTCATCGGCTCCGCGCTCAACTTCCTCGGATACGGATGGCTCTGGCTCATCGTCGTCACCAGGCAGGCGCCGGCGATGCCCCTCTGGATGGTCAGTTCGTCTTTTGCTTTTTTTTTTTCCTTGCTTATTTATGGGATGTGAATCCTTTGCTCCGTTCATCGGTTGTTCGTGTGTTATGAACAGTAGTAGAACTGTTCGGTTTGGCCTTTTTGTTTAGGAGGAATTATTATCCAAGATATTAATGCTGCCTTACTGTTTTTGGCCATGAAATCTGAAGATTAAATTAGTTATTACTACTAAATTAAAGCACAACTAGTCAACTTGTTGGCTGTCAAATTGTTCTGTTCCCCGGTGACAAAACTCGATCTGTTCCTATTCGTGCTGTGAACTGCTCATTTGTTTATGGAATGGCCAAGTAGGTGGGGCCTAAGATGTGACCTCATGATTAAAATTAAACAGCTGGATGCAATAATGACTTTTCTAAGCACGTTTAGTTTACTTCTGAAAATTGACCAATCAAATCACATGAGTGTACTCCTGAGGGTATATTCGTTTTTGGTGTCCATATTTAGGTTGTGGTTGTCACTAATGTTGAGCCATGTGCACAGCGTTTTGTATTTTTAACAGTTGTGTAACCATTGTGAATTATATAAATCGACGGTAACAGGTTGCTACCTTTTCTCAATTTCAAATTGTTATTCATCAAGAAATTGTGCTGTTTTTTTTTTTTAAAAAAAAATCAGAAGTAGGCTGTTTCTATGCTTCTGTTGTAGCAGAAACTCTCCCTCTTTCCTTGCTTCTCCTGCTTGGTTGTCAAAATAGTCTAGCCATACTTCCTCAACCTAACTTTGTGTTGGTTGGCAAATGGGAATGATGCAATGCAGTCACTTTGCTGTAGTCGCATGTGTTGGCAAATGGGAATGTTTGTTGTATAGTATAGCAACATGGGCCTCTCAAATTACACTTGACAGACTAATCTTGTTGCTACCTGCATACCAACTTATCTGGAGAACATGACACACTCATACGGTCATACCAAATTATGTGGAGAACATGTGGAGTTTTCTACTCTCTGCTAGCAAATATTATGAAAATGTGTAGTTATATGGCTTTATTTTCTGCGGCTAATTGTAATGTTTCACTGTTGTTTATTCAGATGTGTGTTATTATCTATGTTGGTACCAATGGCGAGACATTCTTCAACACAACTGCACTTGTTACATGCATCCAGAACTTCCCCAAGAGCAGAGGTCCAATAGTGGGTATTATGAAAGGATTTGCAGGCCTTAGTACTGCAATCTTGACGCAATTGTATGCAGTAATGCACACACCCGACCATGCCACACTTGTATTCATGGTTGCAGTCGGTCCATCATTGGTTGCCATTGGCCTGATGTTTATTATTAGGCCCGTTGGAGGTCACCGCCAGGTGCGCCCATCCGACAAGCACAGCTTCTTGTTCATCTACACTATCTGCTTGCTCCTCGCCTCATATCTTGTTGGCGTCATGCTAGTCAAGATTTCATGCAACTGGGTGACAATGTGGTTAATTCTCTCACTGTGGTTCTACTCATACTTCTTGTTTTACCAATCGTGATCCCTGTGATCTTGACAATATCATCCAAAACACAACATCCAATTGAAGAGGCTCTCCTTTCTGAACCACCAAAAGGAGAGACAAGCACTTCACAAATGAAAGAGGATCAACCAGAGGTCTTTTTGAGTGAGGTGGAAGAGGAGAAGCCTAAGGACATTGATTCATTACCTCCATCTGAAAGGAGAAAGAGGATTGCAGAGTTGCAGATCAAGTTAGTGCAAGCTGCAGCAAGGGGTGGGGTTAGAATCCGGAGGCGACCACGCCGAGGGAAAACTTCACGCTGATGCAGGCACTGGTGAAGGCTGATTTTGGCTTATTTGGTGGTCACCCTACTTGGATCAGGATCAGGTCTCACAGTGATCGACAATCTGGGTCAGATGAGCCAGGCTGTTGGGTTCAAAGATGCACATATTTTCGTGTCATTGACAAGCATATGGAATTTCCTTGGTCGTGTTGGAGGTGGCTACTTCTCTGAGATTATTGTCAGGTATTGACACTGACCTATCCACCACTGTTTGTAATTGGAAAAAGGGTCTGCTATTGTTGTTTGGCATCATAATTTATTTACCAATATGAAAATATTTTCCATTTTGGGCTGGTGTGCTTTACTTCGATTCAGTTATTCTGGATATCTGTATGTTAACAATAGAGGTTTTTCTCCACAGCGGGATTTATTTTTGTTGGAAATACGAGTGAATTGCCCATCTTTATCCATCACCTAGCTTTTGCATTGAACTTGTCGATGTATGCAACTCAATAGTTTTACGTTAATTGCAATTTCTTCTACTTTCAGTTAATTTGTTCACCTTATAACTATTGTTTAGGTTTGATAAAGCTTGAATTATTCCTTTGTGCATATCAAGTTTCAGAACTGTTAATATCTTGATTTGCTATTCTTCTAATCAGGAGCACACATACCCAAGGCACATAGCGCTGGTAATTGCTCAGATCCTGATGGCTTTTGGGCATTTCCTCTTTGCAATGGCTTGGCCTGGAACTATGTACATCGGAACCTTCCTGGTTGGACTCGGATATGGAGCTCATTGGGCTATTGTGCCAGCTTCTGTCTCTGAACTTTTTGGCGTAAAACACTTCGGTGCAATGTACAACTTCCTCACAGTAGCAAACCCCATGGGGTCACTCATCTTCTCAGGCCTTATTGCTAGTAATTTGTATGACTATGAAGCTGAGAAACAAGCACAGCGCCATCAGATAACAGCATTGACATCTCCAAGATTGCTTCACAACATGGGTTTTCTTGCGGATGGACCACTGAAGTGTGAAGGAGCTGTCTGCTTTTTGTCAGCTCACTGATTATGTCAGCGTTCTGTGTTGTTGGAGCTGGCTTAAGCCTCATGGTTGTTTACAGAACCAAAAAAGGGTTTATACTCACCTCTATAGTTCAAACCGCACATGAAACTTGTATGGGTAGGATATGTCATTTTCCTCTTGTTGTTCCATGTACCATAAATTTTGCATATATGTCATATTATATATACACAAAATTTAAGTTTGCTTGTATATTCTCTAATCTTTTCAGAGGTTTTGCCAAACGAACTGCTGTTCCCAAATATAAATTTACACGCTTCATGTGTCGGATAGTCAGGCTGTAGTTCAAGCTTGGACCATGAATTCTGTAATAAAGGTTTTGTACTAAGACATACATGTCCAACTGCAGCTCGACTGTAAATTTCTTCTGTGTGCATAATAGAATCTTCTATGATTCTGCCAAATCTAAAAGCTCTAGTTGTTATTTTGTTGCGTCTCTTTTGCGATGTATCAACCTGAAATCTCAACGATTCTACCAAATCTAAAAGCTCTAGTTGTTATTTTGTTGCTTCTCTTTTGTGATGTATCAACCTGAAATCTTCTGTGATTCTGCCAAATCTAAAAGCTCTAGTTGTTTTTTGTTGTCTCTTTTGCAATGTATCAACTTGTTACCGGTACTTCTTGCTTCCTGCATAGTTTTCCTGTATGCTTGGTTCTATATAAACTGTACTTGGGAACAACGACCTGAAAGACAAGAATCAGGATTGTTACATTGAGCATCAACTTGGACCTTGGAGTGCTTCCACTCTTGACGAATTGTGTCATCGGAGCTCCAAACTTACCAAGTATGTACAGTTCCTCTGAGCTGTTCCATTCTGAAGCTGGAAGCCTGGAACCCATAATGGACTATAAGTTCCAGTGCGTTTTGCAATTAGTCATGTCTCTGTTCTTATACATATTGCTGCTACTAGCTGCTGTTTGCAGAAGTGCTACAGTACCTCAGAAACACTCACTGCTTGCTATTTGCTCTGACTGAAAAACGATGATCCCCATCCTTTTTCTTCCTGAGCTTCTGAATGTAACATGCACCTAAGTGATCTTATTTTCTCATGAGAACCGTGTGGTCTTAATGTTTAGCTGAAGGATCAATCAGTTACCCAGCTGTTCTACACTGGCTATTTAGAATCTAGACTAGTTCCACAGCTGTACACTATATCTTATTCAGCCTCTGGCTGCTAATTGGCCTTGTTTGGGGTTCCCACTCTGTAATGTAGGAAGCAAGTCTGAGCCGAGGGAAAGAACTGCTAGGGTTGGCTTGCGGAATGGCTGATGGCCTGATGCATTGCACTCCAATGTCGCAAGAATTTTAATTTCCCTGGCTGTACACGAGTTGCTGGGGTTGATGAATTCAGGGGGAGTACAAGAAGCAGGGGAAATCAGACGCGCATCGCTGGAAACACTAATGATCGGTCTTTATGATATTAACCGTATGAGGCTCCCTCGACACGGAAATGTGGCCAGAAGTTGTTTGGAAGATAATTACTAATAAATATATACTCTGTTGCACATTAAAAAAACAAAAAAAACCAAATAAATAGATCTTACCAGCATGCATTCAACTCTCTATTATCTCCATATTGACAAAAGAATAATAAAGAAAGAAACGATAGAAAATGTGCGCTTTTATACAGACAGCAGTGGTGTACGAGACTGAAAACAGACAGCATGATCAGAGGGCACCAGAAGTCCACGGCCATAGCCATCGGACAAAAAGCCGAGATGCAGACCAGTAACAATTGTTTCTGGGCGCTGTTGGGATCAAAATCGACCACAGGAGTCTAAAACTCAAAGCAGATGACAAAAACATTGACGAATTGATACCGACCATTAACGATGAAACGACATAACACGATGCTGCAAACAAAATATCTCATCCATATCCCTAAAGCAACACCACATATACATGGGAAGCTGAATAAATGTCAGTTACATCAAAATAGCATCTGACAAGACCATGAAATCGTGCAATACATTTTCCCTTTCCCCAATTTCCTCCAGATAGCAAGTACAGAGTTTGAAAGGATGCATCATAGTCAGAGCGCAACCAAAGTTAACGGCTTTCAAGTTACATGACAGTATGACACAGGGAGGACAGAGGGCTCCAATGTGTCTATGCGCCATCAGTAAGGGTCCGCTTTGACGTGCTGATGTACAAAACTGCATTTGGGCAACAAGCATCAGGATATATTGCACAAGGAGAAATTAAAATGGAGACCATGAAACATTTCTCAGGGGAGGAGACATTTAGAGAATTGGATTTGGAAATCCAGATCATACCATTGTTGCCCCTTATGAAAGCATCACCATACTTGTTCTTCAACTGACCATTCACATACTCCTCAGTCTGCTCCATCGCGATGTTCATATAACCATCCAGACAAGCCAATATACCTGGTTATCACAAGAATTTGGACAAAACAAAATTAGTGAAACTAACAATCAAATCCAATTCTCTGGAGAGACATGTTATCGACGTGGTTGGAATTGAGGAAGAAGAGATGGCAGGGCGGACGCTACAGTACCCATGGTGCTATAGTACCCGTGGGTACTGCTCACGAGTTGGCGGCGGCTAGGGCTAGGGCTGGGGCGCTAGGAATTCCTTCTAATCTCTTGCTTGATTATAGATTGATACATCTCCTCTCATTATATAGAGGTTTGACTTGGCCCCTAAGCAAGCCACTAATTAACCCTAACGAGCTAAGGCCCAATAGGCTCTTGAATCCTCTAACAAAAGATGGCACTGTATTTACCAGTGCCATGAAATGGTATTTTTTTTCTTGACAGCACTTGATCATATAGGACTGGTGTGCACTATTTATCATCGAACAAAGACATGCCAAGGCCAGATGGAAGAAATAAAATGGATTTAGGATAGATAAACTCCAAATGTAATGCGTTCCAGCACTGGAAAACAACACGGTAGATCTACAGGCACAAACAAATATTTTGGTGAGAAAATGAGACCTAAATGGAGAAGTTAAACTGTGAAAGAAGCTTTTCGAGCTTGAACCACAAAATGGTGCATGTAAGGGTAACCAACAGCTTTAATCATCACTTTATTTTGCATTTCAACAGTTGGCATCAGTTTGTTTAACTCACACATCCTTACTGGTAAATATCACAGGTGCTGCAGAATCAATGAAAACTAAAATGTGTCTTATTGATCTTTTTTCCACATAATGGCAACTATCAAATTCTTCATTTGACCAAGACGCTTAGTGGCCCCATAAATCAACAAAATATATGTGTATAATTGTTGACTAAGGTACTGCAGTCTAATACTTCCTCCATTTCATAATGTTTTTCAGGCGCATTGTACACATACCTAGACATCACCGTATTCAATTATCTTTTTTTAAAAAACAATGTATAGTACTCATTTGATAGGTCAATAGTTCATCCACCCAACAGGACCAAGAACAATCTGATTTCATCTTAGTTACTCAGCTTCCATGCCTCCTAGGTATGCGGACAGGACAAATGTTGTGAAACAGAGGCATTAACAATTAAATGTTTTAGTTAACACATGTTAGCCAAGATATTAAATAACATCAGAGTACTACAAATTACTTTACGACATACCAGCTAATATGGACAAATATGCATCTTGGCAGGTGCATATCTAGTAAAATGGATGGATGATCTAAAAGAGGACAGCATACTGCTTCCAGGAACAAGATAGGTACTTTTTTTCAAGAACGGATCATGTTATCGGACCTTAGCAGCAATAAACGATAATGGAACACTTTTGTGGAGATAACAATGTTATCAGCGGTTTGGTCACAAACTTATTTCAATTTGTGAACGAAGACATAGGAGTGAAGTTCCTGATATAACTTTTTGCTTTCCTAAGAAAACTATATTGAAGAGCCACAATCAACCAAATGGGAAATAGTCCAAGAACACAGGATAGTAATATCTTTGCTTTGTATAGATATACTTCTGATGCTTGTCAAGCAAACGACAGGAAATCAAAAGTCAATAAGAATTTGCTTGTTTGATACCTCACATAATATGCAGTAACCAAAAAGATACACTAAATTCTCAAATACACAGTTGAATATTGCAACTTTGCAAGTACTGGTTTTAGTGAAGTATTTAATATCTACTAGGATTAAAGTGAAGCGCTCATTGTGGCTACCAGCATTCATGTTCTTCCCATCATTCACTTATATGGTTCTCAGTTTGTTCTTAAACAGTGTTTGGATTGGGGAACCAACCCATTCTAGATGGGGTAAAAACATGGACCCCATCATGCTAGGTAGCTTCTACAGACAACTATGTTGAGCATTGCAAATAAAAGGACCAATTTGTGCCCTATTTTTTTGCTAGACTTACTTTGTGTTTCCAATATTCTAATGCTCATAAACTTAAACACTTCATGTCATGATAGTTTGCCACCCAACAACCTTTCTGTAACTAGAATAATATGCTGTCACTTCAACACTTCATGTCATGATAGCATTGCAAACAAAAGGACCGGTTGTCATTTGTTTGATTCTACAACACGGGTTAGTTTTACAATTGCAACACTGTGCTCATGTGCTCCTTCGTTCATGAAGATCGAAGTTCACAAAGATATGAGATGTGAGAAATTTTACTAATTCATACAACAAGTCGACACCCCCGTGCTCCGCATCCAAATCACAGATACATAACCCTAGAAGAGTACCCATAGGCTTCCAAACTAGATATTCAGGGTGTTTCTAGCAAACCCAAATTTACCTTACCTAACGCCCCCAAAACGCGGAAATCAGCTGGTTCCTACCCACAGACATCCCCGAAATACTGCGTTTAGAGATTTATTTACGACCGCCTTCTAGGGTTTGGGCAAAGTAGCGGAAACGCGAGAAGAAGCGTGATTGATACCTCTGTAGTCGACGCCCGAGTTGAGCTTGACGACTACGGGGCGGCCCCCTGATGGACTTGAGGAAGTCCGACGGCGTCTTCACCGCGCCGCCGCCGCTGGCGGGCTTTGTCCGCGCCGCCGGTGCTCATCTCCCGAGTTGGTGGGCGCGACGAAACTGCGAGGGTTCAGTGGGTCTTGGTGCTGGGCCTAGATCCGGCTTCTGCTTCTGTAGGACTTTTGATGAGAAAAGCTTGGGCCTACCGTCTTATCTGTTGTCTAAAAATTGGGTCGATTTGAGTTCGTCGCGGATGAGTTGGGCGGTTGGGCTCGAGAGGGGACTCGTCCATCGTCCACAAATATAGTGACTTCTACTTCTATATTTTTATTAATTATATTTTTAAGTCAAGGGGTTCACAGTATGAACGCGAAGATTCATTGGTTGTGGGTTTCCATTTCGGGTTCAAATCACAGGTGCGTGACTTTTATCTTGGGTTTATTAAAGATTTTTCGGCGTTCTTGGCGTTAAGTGGTGGCGACGTCGTGTGAGGCGCTTTTGTGGTGACTTCTTGAACTTCAAGATTGCCGCCGATTCTTGAGGTGCTCATAGGGGTCCCGTCGACAACGAGGCGCTTGTGGTGACCGTGAACTTCAAGATTGTCATTTCGGTCCTTGAAGGTGCTCATAGGGGTAGGGTTTGCGCACGTACGTTCATAGGGGTGAGTGTGCGTGCGTGTTGAGTGTGGCTGCGTTGTCTTTGTGTAATCTTAAAAAAAAAAAAAAAAAATACACCCTCCGGGCTCCACAAATAAGTGCATTTCTTTGACTTTTATCAATCCTATTTGACCATTCGTATTATTTTAAAAATTAATAAATATTACTTATTTTGTCAAGCAAACAAGAACGATGAAAGTTTAAAAAGAAGTTTATTTATTTATGGACGGAGGGAGTAATCTAGTTTGATCAGTTTTTTTAAATAGCATCACAAATTCACAATCAAAGAATTAAGCTATCACAATATATTTTTAAAAATTGCAATGATTCTCATAAATATTATTGAATTTTCACCCTGAAGTTCAAGATATCTTTTAGCACGCCGATCACCGGATTGTTTCTTATTTCCGTATATCTGGCAAGTAGCAACATATGTCAATTTCATCTGCTACAACCTCGAGTTGAGAGGACAAAGATCTTTGGCTTTTTCTTCTCCTCCTCTGCTGGATCCGCAATTGCTTTATATCCTTCCAATATCTCTGCTCTGGACCCGTCACTACTATGGGTTGAAGGTTTGTTTTCACATGCTATAGTATATAGGAAACTAATTCATGACGAACACAAACGCCAATCTATGATGGCTGCAATTCGGTCCAACAAATTTATGACGCTAAAGATAAATGACGGATTTCTCGATCGTCATGGAAAGTTAAGCGTGACGTATTTTCAACCATCCGTGACCAAAGCGGTCGCCATGTAAAAAGCACAATTCCTTGTAGCATTTGGAGGTCTAGTAAATAAAATGCAAGACTAATACTAAGTAAAAGGTATACGAAGAACACAAAAGACGGGACACCGAGCACTTACACCCTTGGGCCGAGTCCGGCGTGGTGCGGACATGTAAGGGCATGTCCAATGGTTACCGGGAGGAATTCTATTAGCCATCAATGATAATTTGCAAATAGCTAGATGAGACATATAAATAAGAAAAAAAAACACTATAGTTGAGAGTTATGTGAGAGAAATGTTTTATTAGTCTCTAGCTATTTGAGAGTCGCTAGCTATTTGATCTCTCTTCTTGATAGTTTTTTATTATTTTAATACCTCATCTAAGCTAGATATTTGCAAAGTGTTGTTGCTCATAACTTATAAATTTCTCCTAGACTAGCTATTATTTGGTTACCATTGGAGGGAGAAGCCCTAACAAGAAGGATCACATCTGTCCAAAACTATAACATCCAGTGATTGAGGAAGTGTGAAGTGCTCAAGCCCAATCGCCACCTCGAGATGTGTGGAAGTAAGGCTTGTTGCAACCCAAGTTAATCATGTCACAACAACCGCATACATTTGGTTGCCATGCCACAAGTTTTTTTCAGCTGCCGGGTATCCTGTACATTTATAGACTCATTTTTTTATTATTAATTAATTTTGTCACTTCAACTATAAACTTTCCGTGACTGCTGCAAGTTACCGTAGATTTGGCCTGGAAAATCTTGGTGACACGACTCGTTTGGTCGCTCCACCCATCCATCCAAGGTTGCAGTTCCAGAAGGAGGATCAGGTCATTTTGTGGGCCAGGCCGTTTGAAACCGTGACACTGCCGTCGGGGCCCACCGTCGGTCTCCCTTTTCCTCTGACCCCATCCCCATCTCTCTCCGAATCTATCGGCATCGGCACCGGGAGGGAGGAAGAGGCGTCAGGGGTCCCAGGCCAACATCGCGCACCTTCTCTCGCCCTCAAATCACGCGGAAGACGTCCCTCCGATCCCATCCTCCTTTCCCGAACCACCGGAGCGCGGCGGCGCGGCGCGAGCGAGACCCTTCCCCGCCCCAGCCGACAACTCGCCCAGGTAAGCCTCGCCGCCCGCTCGTTATTCCCTCCTTGCCGGATTCCGTCACGAGGTTTTCTCTTCGTTTGACCCGATCGGTTGTTTGCTGCGGAATCTGCTCCGTGCTTGTTGTTGGCCGCTAGGGTTGTGAGGAGAGATCGCGGGTCTCAGTGCTCTGTACGGAGTGGCCGATCTCAGATGGGAATTGATAGCCAATTTTGCTGTGATTAATTATTGGTCTGTGCGGTGCGCAATTCATCGAGATTTAGTTCGATTTGGGAAAGGAACCCAGCTGCGACACATGCATAATTCAGTTCCCTTCTCCTGGAATGAATTTCGGTGCCTAATCTGACGTTGTTCCTGCTGACCTTAATCAATCTCCTCTGTTCTCGTGCAGGGGGACGGACGTGCGTGCGATCGATCGCGTGCGCGGCGGCTGATGGGAGGCTAGATTCCGGGAATCAACCAGTCAGACACGTACCTTCGCGGTTGATTTTTTGGTGAAGCGACCTCGATCTGAAAAAATGGGGCTGTTCCGAGCGGCGTCCGGCCTGGCTCGTGTGGCGCTGCGGCGGAACCTCGCGCGCCGCCGCGGCGAGCCCCTTCGTGGGTGGTGGAGGTGGCGCCGCCGTCCGGGTGCCGCGCCGGCGCGCTACTTCCACTCCACCCGCCCGCGCCGGTTCGCCGCGCCCGAGCCCCGCGCGGTGCCGCTCGCGCCTCACTGACAGCTTCCTCGATGGGACCAGCAGCGTCTACCTCGAGGAGCTGCAGCGGGCATGGGAGGCCGACCCCAACTCCGTCGACGAGTCCTGGGACAACTTCTTCCGCAACTTCGTCGGCCAGGCTGCCGCCACCTCGCCTGGCCTCTCTGGCCAGACCATCCAGGAGAGCATGAGGCTGCTGCTGCTCGTCAGGGCGTACCAGGTGGTGGCCACCTGAAGGCCAAGCTCGACCCGCTCGGGCTGGAGGAGCGCCCTGTCCCGGACGTGCTGGACCCGGCGTTCTATGGGTTCTCTGAGGCGGACTTGGACCGCGAAGTTCTTCCTTGGGGTGTGGAGGATGGCTGGGTTCCTTGAGGAGAACCGGCCAGTGCAGACGCTGCGTTCTGTGCTGGAACGGCTCGAGCAGGCCTACTGCGGCACCATTGGGTATGAGTACATGCACATACCTGACCATGAGAAGTGCAATTGGCTCAGGGATAGGATTGAGACACTTAACCCAAGGGAGTACACTTATGAACGTCGTCAGGTCATGCTTGATAGGCTTATCTGGAGCACACAGTTTGAGAATTTCTTGGCGACCAAGTGGACGACTGCAAAACGGTTTGGTCTTGAAGGCGCTGAGACTCTGATCCCTGGCATGAAGGAGATGTTTGACAGGTCAGCTGATCTTGGTGTAGAGAGTATTGTCATTGGGATGCCACACAGAGGCAGGCTAAATGTCTTGGGAAATGTTGTGAGGAAGCCCTTGCGACAGATATTCAGCGAGTTTAGTGGTGGTACCAAGCCTGTCAATGAAGGGGAGGGTTTGTATACAGGGACTGGTGATGTCAAGTACCATCTTGGAACTTCATATGATAGGCCTACCAGGGGCGGGAAACATATCCATCTGTCACTGGTTGCAAACCCGAGTCATTTGGAAGCAGTTGATCCTGTTGTTGCTGGGAAGACGAGAGCTAAACAGTACTATTCTAATGACCGTGACAGGACCAAGAATCTGGGAGTGTTGCTGCATGGTGATGGTAGTTTCTCAGGTCAGGGTGTTGTGTATGAGACGCTGCATCTCAGTGCCCTAGAAAACTACACCACTGGTGGGACAATACATCTCGTGGTCAATAATCAGGTTGCTTTCACTACTGATCCAAGGTCAGGAGATCCTCTCAGTATTGCACAGACGTAGCAAAAAGCACTGGATGCTCCGATTTTCCATGTTAATGGTGATGATTTGGAGGCCGTTGTTCATGTCTGTGAGCTCGCTGCTGAATGGCGACAGACATTTCATTCAGATGTAGTGGTGGACATTGTATGCTACCGGCGATTTGGCCATAATGAAATTGACGAACCCTCCTTCACCCAACCTAAGATGTACAAGGTACATGTTCTTCTTTGTTTCATTTTGTTGTTAAGATTTGGCACAAGTTTGCATACTTTTGTCTTCACATAGTTATTTCTATCCTGATTCTTGCTGTACCATTTGAGTAGTGATATCTTCAGTACTCCATCTAGTTAAATGCTGAAGGACAGAAAAAAAAAAAGAGTCTATTATGTATTTTTTTTTATCATAATCAGAAGAGTTCTTAAAAGTATGAAACCAACATTGATTCTGAATAATCAAATTTGGTGTAGTTTTGGTATTATTTGTCACTGTTAAATGTGTGTGTGATTGTGCCCATTCACATTTGGTACGTGTTTTCTGCTTGTGTCAGGTGATTAGGAATCATCCAAGTGCGCTTGAGATCTATCAAAGAAAGTTGTTGGAGTCTGGGAAGATCTCAAAGGAAGATATTGATAGGCTAAACAAGAAGGTCCTCACTATACTTAATGAGGAATTCCAGACTAGCAAAGACTATGTTCCCAACAAGAGGGATTGGCTTTCAGCTTACTGGACTGGGTTCAAGTCACCAGAGCAGATTTCGCGTATCCGAAACACCGGGTAAATAGATCTTCCCACCTAGTTTGACTGTTTGTGTCTCTTCACATTTTAAGTGACCTTGAACTGACAAACATCAATTGTGCTTCCTTGAATGCATTTTCAACCATGCAGCGTCAAGCCGGAGATTCTAAAACGTGTTGGAGAAGCCATGACTACTCTGCCAGAAAATTTCAAGCCTCACAGGGCTGTGAAGAAGATTTTTGATCTGCGGCGTCAGATGATCGAGACTGGAGAAGGCATTGATTGGGCAGTTGGTGAAGCACTTGCTTTTGCTACTCTTATAATTGAGGGAACCATGTCAGGTTAAGTGGTCAGGATGTTGAGAGGGGGTACATTCAGCCACCGTCATTCTGTCATCCATGACCAAGAAACTGGAGAGCGGTACTGCCCGCTGGATCATCTTGTTATGAATCAAGATGAGGAGCTTTTACTGTTAGCAACAGGTATGAAATAAAATATACTAAACTTGTTCCAGTTAGGGATGTGCATGGGTTAGCAGCTTAAGTTCACCTTCTATAGTAAACATGAAATATTATTACAATAACCAGATAGATCCAAAATAGAACCAGTAATTATGTCAGCCGCACTAGTTGATTTCTGTTAACCCCTGTTCGCTAGGCGGCGCCTAGGCTGAGCCTAGGCGCGCTTTTAAGCTCGGCGGAGGGTCCCCCGCCGCCTAGGGGGTGGGCGGAACCCTAGGCGGGCTGGGTCACCGGCGGCGGCGGGCGGCGGGTTCCTAGGCCAAATCCGCCATGGCAGGACATCCTGGGGGCGGCGCAGAGGTCGGGAAGGGGGGCGGAGACGACCGGCGGCGGAGGGAGGCAGGGGGGAGAGGCCGGCCGGCGGCGGCGGCGGCTGGGATGGCGGGCGTCGGGGCGAGGAGGAGAGGAGCGCACCGAGTGAGAGGATAAGACGCCGGGAGGGGGAGGCGATCGGGCGAGCGATCGGGCGACTGGATAAGGTGAGCTGTTGGGCTGGAATTGCTTTGATGGGCGAGTGGACAAGGTGGGCTGTTGGGCTGGAATTGCTTTGATGGGCTTCTTTTCCACTAAAGGCCCACTGGTTCCTGAATTTTCTTTTCTTTTAAAGGGATATGATGTATATGGCAAGGTATATATATGTATATATGGCAACGCCTAGGAAAACGCCTAGGAACGCCTAGGCTCGCCTAATCCCGACTAAGCTCTAGGCTGCGGGTCACCGCCTAGAATCCGCCTAGCGCCTAGCGAAACAGGGCTGTTAACACATAATGAGCAGCAAAAAATAAAAAGTAAAAAAAAACAACAACAAGGCATTTCATATCCGTATGTCGAATAACTTCAGGTAAAACAACATTGTTGTTCTGTCAGTGGTCTGTCTTATTGTTGTACTACCTACTTACTGTGCCATGTGGGTATTATGGTATATTGGTATCATTAATTATTTGATCTTCTGATATAATGCTACAAGGTTTGTATGAATTGAGAATCAACGAGGAATAGGATTCCTGACTAATTCCCGTTTCCATGCATTGTAGGCACTGACCACTGAGATGATCTAGATAAGGAACAATCGTTATAAAATCATAACGAGTACTGAGATTGATTAGTAATCAGATTAAAACAACCTAGATACAGGACTTAATGATATAATGGTTCAACGGTTGTCGAATTTTATGGCTGCTTTCCACATGCTTGTATGTCATCTTTCGCTGTATGAATTTTCAGATGCAAAATATAAGAATAAAAAAAAAATATATGGCTGACGGCTGAGTATGTGGGATGTCTCGAGTCTGGGTATTTTAACAAGGCTCGTTGTATCTTTCTTTCTTAGTCGAATGCACATGGCTCTCTTGGTAGTTCAAGGAAAAAAATAAAAACTGAACATTTTGCACCTTCAAGTGCCCAAATTAGTATTTTTTTATTTCAGATGAAACCAAGTTTTGGGGGGTTGTTCTTTAGGGAATCATAACCTTGAGGTTAAGGGCTGTTATATATAGTATAGTAATATAAACATACGGAGATACCATCTTTTCATACCTCATTATTTCCCCTTTTATAGCCGACTGCATTTTTTAGCCTGATCTGATGTATGCAATTGTTTTGACAGTTCCCTGTCAGAATTTGCTGTTTTGGGCTTTGAATTGGGTTACTCCATGGAAAACCCGAATTCATTGGTCTTATGGGAAGCTCAGTTTGGTGATTTTGCGAATGGAGCTCAAGTGATATTTGATCAGTTCCTGAGTAGTGGGGAGTCAAAATGGCTCCGCCAGACTGGCCTTGTCGTATGCCTTCCTCATGGATATGATGGTCAGGGGCCCCGAACATTCTAGTGCAAGATTGGAGCGCTTTCTTCAGGTACTATTTTTTATTTTTTAATTGCAAAGATGCAGTACAATAATGACCAATGTTTAAAATATTGTCCATACATTTCAAAGGATCAGTTGCAAGATTGCTTACTTTAAATTAGCTCTACCACAACCCTACAGTCTCCTTTTCTTTTCCTTTGGAACTGAGCATTGTCATCACCAGATATAATTAACTTTGTTGCTTACAATGTTTACTATTTTCCCTTTTTCATGACTGATAACTTGGCAGCCAAATACCTACATGCAATGGAAATGCATCAAAATTGTCCATGGTAGCTCACTGGTCACAACATTAAATTTACATAATCGATTTTAGAGTTTTGAATAGAGACTGCAATCAAATCAACACTCGCACTTTGTATATTGATGGATCTACTGTTACTTCTCAATTATGCAGTTTATCAGTTTTATGTGTAATGACTCTAAATTTCAGAGAAATATGTTCAGTTTTAGTATATGGAAATGCTTGGCTCTACATCGTTTACCTACATCCTTTTGTATTAAACATCAATAACTGTATTGCAGATGAGTGATGACAACCCTTATGTTATACCCGAGATGGATCCAACACTGCGGAAGCAAATCCAGCAGTGCAATTGGCAGGTCGTTAATGTAACGACTCCTGCAAATTATTTCCATGTTCTGCGTCGCCAGGTGAAAATCTTTGCAAAATTTCCCCTTCCTCCTGTAAAACCATCTGATGTCGTGCACTGAAATGGCATTCCTTTATTTCTAGATACACCGGGACTTCAGGAAGCCTTTGATTGTGATGTCCCCAAAGAACCTCCTTCGCCACAAGGACTGCAAGTCGAACCTATCTGAATTTGATGATCAAGCTGGCCACCCTGGATTCGACAAGCAAGGGACACGCTTCAAGCGGCTCATTAAGGACCAGAATAATCACAAGGACCTTGAGGAGGGAATCAACCGTCTAGTTCTTTGCTCTGGAAAGGTAGGTTGTCACTCTCGGAAGTTGTATTTTGAAGATCTTTAGGTTCCTCTTTGGCAAATTGGCAAGCCATTCTTTGACCCTTTTCTGGCTATGATTTCAGGTGTACTATGAACTGGCTGAAGAAAGGAGGAAGACGGAGCGCACTGATGTTGCTATATGCAGAGTTGAGCAGCTCTGCCCGTTCCCCTATGACCTAATCCAGCGCGAGTTGAAGAGATATCCAAGTATGTGTTTAAAAAAACTGGTTGCTCATTTTTACTCTGCTGCATGATTTCTAATTTGTCGTATACTAAAATATGTTTTGCTAGCTAGAAGGATAGTTGACATATGTACGTTCTAACGGATGAGTCCTAGTAAACAACAGGCACGCTGATACACGCGTTTATGTTGTGCAGATGCTGAGATCGTGTGGTGCCAGGAGGAGCCGATGAACATGGGAGCGTACAGCTACATCAACCCGCGGCTGCTTACGGCAATGAAGGCTCTGGGCCGGGGTGGTATCGAGGACATCAAGTACGTCGGCAGGGGCCCCGTCGGCTGCTACCGCGACAGGCTTCCACACGGTGCACGTGCAGGAGCAGACGGAGCTTGTGCAGAAGGCGCTGCAGCGCGACCCCATCAACTACCCGTTCTGAAAGAAACGAGACCCCTGTAGATTTTTCAAATTGGGGGCATTTTGATTTTGATATACCGCTATAGAGAGCAGGCCTTAAGTTATACCTGTGCAGCCATTTAGTCAAATAATCGTTTCGGACTCCACAATACCGCATGAAACAAACCGTTGTAAGTTTGGGAAAACTCGCGTCGGTCAGTTTTTTGTTCCTGAATGCTGAAAAGCTTGCATGGCTGAAAGCCTGAAACACCGCCTTCTGGATTTTTCCTTCGATGAATTGCAAAGTGTATAAAGGCAATGATGAACAGATATGTCATTCATCTTGCATGTTGAAGGTGATAACTTTGTCAGTGTCTTGAAAGGTATTCACTCTCCCCATAATAGATGATGTTTTACTTTAAGCATAGAATTAAGGAGTAAAAGGGTTGTAAACTTTTTGCACACGAAATAAGGTGAGAGAGAGATAAAATGTAATATTGGGAAAAGAGCAATGTGCGTTGGAAACTGAGAATAATAGGAATGAAGAATGAAGAATAAAGAATAAAGAATAAAGAATAGAAATGGATATCTGAACCAACCGAAATTTGTATCCGCTAAAACTTGTGATATGACGAGCATTCATATTCATATATTTGTTTGTAACGTGGATACTAAATGGAGGTATAAATACATTATTTTTGTCTATCTAATTTATTTTAATATTGCTAATTATACATTAAAACTATTTGATAATATATTCTTGATACATATTAAATTAATTTTAATTTTAATGTTTTCTAATATCATTTAAACCTAATATATTTGTTGTTGTAAACTATTTTAGCACTTTAATTTATTCATTTACTAACTTAAATCATTTTATGATAAATATTATCATATATTTTTTTTTATATAATCTAAGCCATCCTTTTTTTGTATTTGTATTTCAAAAAAATATTTTTAATCCTTATTTAATTTGAATTAAAATATGGAAAAAGGTGATATCCGGATTTGATTCCATGCTAATCTGATACATTCCCATCCCTAGAGACTGACAACTAATTTGGTGAACAAAGAAACCATGTTTGAATTAGTTGTCAAATATGGTTTCTTTGTTCAAATATAGGCAAAATGTAGAAAGCAAGTTTGACACTTGTCTTAGCTTCAAAAAAAAAAGTTTGACACTTGTCTTATTAAAAAACTAAGTTTTTTTAAATAGGACGGGTGATCAAACTGGTGTCAAAAAGTCAAACGTTATCTCAATATTCTTTTATTTTAGTTATTAATGTTTTACTATTGTGAATACAATTGATACATGTGAAAGATATTTCTTTTGTCTTAAAATATAAGATGTGATTTAATCTAGTTAGTCTTCAAGAGCACACTTCCAATCAATACTTTTTACTCTAAAAAAAAAACACTATTTTATTCCCTCCAGTATATAAGCTCTGCCGGTAAAAGTTTAATCCACAGAAAGTATTTTAAGTACAAATGCTAATCACTCTTATGAGAAACCATGTAAGGAAAACTCAGAGAGAGAAAAATAAGCCGATATGTATACAATTTTTTTTTTTGTTATAGGAATTTTTGAATATGTGAAGAACAAGGCATAATTAATCTATAACTTAGAATTTAGGGAGGATTCTTCTAAAACTTGCATGTTAATTTGATTTATGCAATACAAGTGGCACTATCATTTATGAGTGAACCGAACGTAGCTAATTATACACCGGTGAAACTTCGCTACGCATTGTGGATTTCAAGTATGTGCAATCTGTGAAGGCAATCAATTGTGATTGCATATACGCATCATACTGTTTAATTGTTTGATGTGCAGAAATATAGACAAAAGTAAGGCTTCCATGTCTAAAATGATGTGTGGACATTTTGTGCCAAATTTATGGAGCTCGAGAGAAGGCCAAAAGATCAAAAGATTGAAAAATCCGGCAAAAATGCGACATGCTCCAGCAATACATGCGCTGGACGCCGAGTCGCGGCGAGAGCGTCGGCGGTCATGCACTGGCGGCGTTCGGCGGTGCTCTGCGACGCGGTGTTCGGACGCGTCGATTTGGGCACGCGGCCGGCTGGGGCGCTGGCGTCCATCGCGCCAGCGGGCTGCGGCCTCGATCGGACCGCGTCCGGCCCGGGTGAAGGCTGCGTCGTAGCGAGTACACAGGCGCTTATCGGCGCGGTCAGCGGCGTGCGCGACCTGTCCCGAACCGGTCCACGTTTCGGTCGGGTTTTGGCGGGTTTCGTGATTTGGGGGCGTCTTTAGACGGTTTTCTAAGGGGATAAGACCACCCTCTCAAATAATAAGAGGTTCATGGCCGATTTGATCTCATCTACATCTGTCGTCAAAAACAAACCCTACCTCTACTTTTTATCTCTTCCAAACCTAATTTGTTTCGACGGCGTTCTCAACGAATTTCACTTGGCGTTCTAGGTGGGCTTGCCGACCCTAGAGGAACCTTCTTCGCGTGCGTTCCTCGACGGATCCTTAGGAGGGCGTTCCTAAGTCCGTTTTCGAGATCGAGCTCTACATCGCCCTACCGTTATTTAGATCGGTTTGGGTGGTCAAGCTGTGAGTCTTACTAATTGTTTCGGGTTGATCGCAACCTCGTGGGCGCCCAATACCCTCCCGGTGTGTTGGTGCAACCCTAGTTTGTGTCAACATACTTTTTGGCGACTCATTTGGGAAGACAAGGCGTCAACTTCAGTTCAATCTAGAGACCGGTGCCATGACCAATGGAGAAGACGCGGGCAAGCGGTTTGAAGGGCACCAAAGTAACATTCGGCGTCCTGAGTCCATGGAAGAGCTCCCTGAAGACTTGAAGAAGAAGCTCCAGGACAAGGTGGCAGCGGTCACACGTGCCTTCATGATGAGTTGCTTGCTGCAAGGATAGGCATGATCGACTGACCCAATATACCAAGCCTGACTATGGAGAAGCCTCTGCGGCTAAGGAGGTAATTCCCCAAGACTCTCCACCTAAATTCGATGATGCTTACCCTACGCATGCCGATTATGCAAAGATGATAGCTGATCAAAAAGTAGTGCTAGAAGATTTAGTTACGCAAGTTTTTAGCTCTTTGGATTCACGCCTAAAAGCTTTAGAAGGAACCTCAGTCGATAACCCACAATCAGCTTTGGTACCTCACCCTGAGTTCGGCATGCCATTGAATTATTATGAATCACAAAAGACTGTACTACCTGCTGGCTTGCCTCAATCGGGTCCTTCGGCTTCCACCGATAGAACCCGGTCAAGGTGGGCTTCATCGACCCTAGAAGAACCTTCGCGTGCGTTCCTTCCGACGGATCCTTTCGGAGGGCGTTCCGAAGTCCGTTTCGGCCGAGATCGAGCTCTACATTGCCCCTACCGCTCTCTAATCGTTTTGGGTGGTCAAGCTGCGAGTCTTGCCGATCGTTTTAGGTTGGTGAAAGGACCCTACCGGTGTGTTGGTGCAACCCTAGTTTGTGTCAACACCTCAAATCATGTGCCAGGGCCAAGGAGAAAAAGGCTTGGTTTTAACACGTTCAGATAGAAGATTTCCTTGTATTGTTTACCGCAAATTTAATGTCTGCTCTGCTGTGGTATTGTTGAAAAAATCGTTGGATAATGACTCACTCCAGTGCCGGTGCCTGTGGGGCAAAACTTAAACTGTTTAATGGGCTCCATGAAGCAGGCAAAGTAGTACTGGGCCTCCGATCCGAGTGAGCCCAAGGCGCCTATCAGGCCGGAGATTCCTCTGACGGTGGACGGAAAGCTACGGTTGCCGGACTTTGCAGTTGGGTTCAGGACAACAGTGCGCACTGTGCAGTCTTTGATTTCTCTCTCTGTCAAGTTCAGAGCACTGGAACCGGACGAGAGGGCTCAGCACCATCATCTGCTTGGCGCTGCGCGATTGGCTCTTGTCGGTTGGCTTCACAGGATTGATGCTCCAAACTTGCTCTCCCATTTCTAAAATAAAAAAGGGATTTGCTACGGTGCAACTAAATGAATGTGAGCCATTCATTAGTCTTGTTTAGGTGTAAAAACTTTACATTCCAAATGGTTGTAAACTTTACATTCAAATCATTACATCCAAAACACCAAAAAGTGGCCTTAGGTGAGGGGTAAATGGCTCTAATTTACATCCAAATCTTTACATTCAAAATTTACAGGCCTGTTTAGCTCCAAAATTCTAAAATAAAAAGAGAGACATTGAACGCTGGAAAAACAAGAGGGCTGCAGCCGCAGCCTGCACCTGCACCTGCACCTGCGAAAGCATTGAAGCACGTAGTGGTCGTCAGTTTTTTTGAAGATGTGTGCGGCTGTTTAAAGGACACCTGCTTTATTACCTCTGTGAAATTAACCATATCCGCAGAAGCAGCTAGCTCTGCGCCGAATCTGCAGCACGATTTCCTGCATTTATACAATGCACGTACGCATGCTACGGTGTACCATACGAGTCTCTGGAAGAAAAGGGTTAACTTGAGCTCCCGTACATAATTACTACTGCCGTGTGGACCCGTGGTACTACTCCATGTACATGTACTATCACTTTATTATGAGGCTGATGAGGCTTAGGTCCTATTTTAATCATATCATAGTCCAGCAAATAATTAGCCAGCTCTAATTACAGAAATTATAGTTCTTTTTTTGCATACACGTTTAACTTTTTACTATATATCTGACATATTGTATAACTAAGTGCATATAGCAAAATTAATGTATCTAGAAAAGCTCCAAAAAGTGAACTACAATTTAAAAAGGAGAAAGACTAATTACTAATTAATAATTAGTTTTCTTATTTTGAACGGGATAACTAGTAGTCTAGCTAATATATACACTTCCTCCGTTTCAAATTGTAGTTACTTTAGACTTTTCTAGATACATTGATTTTTTTATGCACCTAGTTATCTGCAATTTATGTCTAGATACATGCAAAAGAAATGAATCTAAAAAGCCAAGCGAACTACAATTAAAACTTATAGAGTAGCAGAACTAATATTATTAACTATGAGCTATAGAGCTAGTTAGCTACAAATAACTAGTTTTTTTATCTAAACATTTATAGCTAATAATAGTTTAGCTAATTGTTAGCTAGATATTTACCTAGCTATAGTTGGGCCAAACCAGCTAATATTATCTTTGAGCTGTTGACTAGATAATTAATAGCTTATATGGTTATAAATTAGCCTTACTTTAAGACAAAATGTCTTTTTCTCGAAAGATCAAGACAAAAGACAAAATTTCTTGCTGTTTACATTCCACCTAATTCGCCTTCGTATTTTTCCTCAACCTTGTTGCGATCGATGCAGCTTGTAGAACCCATGTGAAATACAAAAATTTACAAAAAAAACACACATGTAGACAACAATCAATTAGGACCCCTGAGTGCAGTAATTTCACTGAATTTGTATGAGGTTTTCATAGAAAAAAAAAGTAGGAAAAAAAAAAAATCTATATTTCAAAGGGCATCTTAAATATAGAAAATAAGCATAGAGATAAATCCCATATTCTAAACTTAACCATATGGATTTTGCCACTAGCTAGTTAGCTTTCCATGCCTCCCATGAGCCGCCACTGCTCACTGAAAATATTGACTAGCTAGATGGTGTCAAATAAAACACGATAAATGCATTGTTATAATATAGTTTTTATCTAAATAATTCAGCTAATAACAATCTAGCTAATTAATTGTTATTTGGATATTTAACTAATCATCTCACTAGCTGGACCAAATTAATAACAGGTAATATTATCTATGAGCTATTGATTAGCTAACAAATATGTCTCTCTTTTTCGAAAGATCAAGTCCTAAGACATAAGAAAAAACATGAATACCTTGTTATTTACATTTCACTAATTTCACCTTCTTCTTTTCCGCCACCTTGCGATCAATGCAACTTGTAGGACCTATTTGAATTACAAATCTTTTTTAAGAAAAAACATGTAGATAGCAATCAATTAGGGCCCTTTTGAAACACAAGAATTTCACATGATTTGTTTAGGATTTTCATAGAAAAACATAGAAAACAGAAAAAAAAAGACTCATATGTTCCAAGGGGATCTTAAATAAAGAAAGCGTATAGAAATAAAAAATGCCATATTCCAAACTTAGCCTGCAGTTGGCCATATGATTTCGCCACTAGCTAGCTTTCTATGCCTCCCTTGAGTCGCCACCGGCCACCGCTAGCTCACTGAAACTTTACTAGATGGTGTCAAATAAAAGTCTAGACATGCATGCATTTCTTAACTTGACTAGTACGTCTACACGATATGTAATTGAACTTTACTCGCACTACGATAAAAATCACGTTGCCGTACCACAAGATCGGTCAAACAACAAACCGGAAACTTTTAGCCCGCCTTTGGGTCACTTACAAGCAAGCAATGTTATAGGAAAATATAATGCTAGATATACACAAATCACACTATCATTAGTGGCATCTAGTAGCTTGATAGAAGAGGATCAAGCTCGCCTTTTCCTTGCTTAATTATTTTGATTCTCATCTCGAAGGGCCTCTCAACGCCTCGATATGGTAGGGCTTAAAATGTAGTACTAATGGTTTCTCTCTTTTAATATGCCGTTTTCTCCTTTGCTTTCAAGCTAGTCTCCATCATCTTGCTTGGCGCCATGCATGCTAACACAGACAGAGAATATGGAGAGGTGCATAATTAAAGGAAAACCTTTTTTATTATTATTATTATTTTTTACGGAAGCATATATCAAATTCTCATGGTATTACATCAAGGTACTCCCTCCATCCATTTATCGAGTAATACAAAGTCTTGAAATGTACTTTCGCCTCCGCCTAGCAAAGCAAAAGGTTGAATTAAGTGTAAAATAGGACCACTGCAGGCGTTGCATGTTCCGGACCGATTGGGTTTGGTTCCTCTTTATCTGACACTAATTCGATTCTTGACAAAATAGGTACTGATCGTTCACGAAAAAGTGATTACCGAAGGATTTCGGTTTCGGTTCTTCGATTCAAACGTAGTCTCCGAATAACCATATCCTTGCCCTTTGGATGCGGGCGAAAACCTTTTATTATTCGACTATGGTGTGTGGCCAAAGGGGAGGAGGGGCCTGGTAGCCCCGCCAGTGCCATGGGTGAGGCGGGTGGAAGACAAAGTCGCCGGAAAATGATAGGCATGCGTAGCAGCGGGCGTCGGGGCGGTCGGGCGGGCGGCGAAGGCGAGACAAAGTCTTGAAAATCGGGAGTCGGGGTCAAGGAGTGGGTGGTGGGGAGTTTGAGAGTGGAGACCTAGGGTTTCCTTCGTGTAGGGTTATTGGGCTATTGCTGGAACAATGTACATGGGTTGCACCACAAATTCGGTTCTATTCGGTAAATTCGGTTTACCGAGGTACGGAACGAAAAGTATCATCGAGAACCCGGATCCGACACGGAAATTTTATTCGGTTTCGATAAATTCAGTTCGGTTCTCGGTTTTCGGTTCTTCATGCCTTATGAACTGTACCTAGCCAGTACATACACATTGCATGGTCACTCACATGATGGACCATACACCGTGAGTCCGTGACATACACGTACATGGTACATATATCTTGCAAAAGAAGATACAAAGAGAGAGGCACAGGGAAAAGTCAGTGCCCAAACAAGAGTATCCAGAGGCTAGCTACATGTATATGACACACCATGCCTGCACGTACACCTGCACTGTATCCGGATACCAGATAGTAGTGTGCTATCTGCATCTCCTTTTCTCGATCATCGGCTGCATGATACATGCATGGCAGACAGCTGGTTTGGGATATGTGTGTTGAGTCATGGATGCATAGCCTGGCGGAGCACTAGAACAACAAAGACAGAAACCGAAGCTTTTATTAATGGTTGCCAACAAGAAAACTTCGTAAGCCGGCCTCTCAGAGAAAAGGAAATGAAACACAAACACGTACAGATCGAAAGGCACTTTTGATGGAGAAATACAGATACTAGTACGTGGCAAGGAGCCTTGGTGCGTCAGCAAAGCCAGTGAGGGAAAAGGAGCTAGGAAACAGATACTCCAATGCAAATAAAGGCACTTTGAGAGAGAAATACTAGAAAATTACAAATTGTTACGTTGCAAGCAAACCTCCATGCACAAAGTTAAGCCTCTCATGGAAAAGCTAGGAGCAAGAGATCGATACAAAGTCAGTTTTAGAAGATGGATGGATGGACACAAAGAAGGATGATGGCACGGCACGGCATTGAAACTAACTGCAAAGCATCTTGAAGATGAAGCCCTCGATCGAGAAAAATAAAAATTTATTTATTTATTTATCTATTTGTAGTTTTGTTGTGTTGCCCAACGGATGCACGCACGCATATGCACCCCTGCTGCCCATGGTAGTGTGTGTGCAAATGGACGAAGGTAAAAAAATGCTACCACATCGTACAAACAAAGTACCACAAAAAAATGTTATATACTTGGTCCTCTGGAGTAGAAAATCTTGCTAGGTGTAGTAAAACACAGTATTAACCGCTTCCAAAAAATCTGCTGGCAATAATAAAAGGAATGAAGTTACACAACATTGTATTTTTAGTATATTTTCATTAAGTAAATTAATTTCACCCTTAATTCGGTGGAGGGTGAAAAAATCGAAACAGTGTGCTACTAAGATAGAGATAGAGATAGAGTGAGAGTGAGGCAAGGGACGTGGAGATAGAAAGAGAAAGACAGAGCTAGAGATAGAGAGAGAATGAGTGAGAGATGCCGAAATCATTTCATTTCCATGCGGATCTTGCAGGCCTTGGTTGGCGGCGCCCACCCTCTACATAAGGTGACACACCACAGCACCCCCACCACCATTCCCCACCGGCGTCACAGACACGCGAGAAGAGCCACCACCACCACCACCACCATAGCCACTCACCCGCACCGAGGCCTGCAGTGAGAGCAGAGCGCACACAGCTAGCAGGGGAAAGAAGCTCGCAACAAGCCATGGGCGAGGTGAGTTTGACGACGACGACGACGATAGATGCTTCTCAACTTCTCATCTCCTCCATCTGACGGACGGCGGTGGTGGTTCTTGTGTTGCTTGACTTATTATTACAGGAGGCCAAGAAGGAGGAGGTGGCGGAGAAGCCCAAGGAGGCGGCGGCGCCTGCGGCAGAGGAGAAGAAGGAGGACAAGCCCAAGGACGGCGCCGCGCCGGCGGAGGAGAAGCCAAAGGAAGGCGGCGGCGGCGAGGAGAAGCCCAAGGACGGGGAGGAGAAGAAGGATGACGCGCCGCCGCCGCCTCCACCGCCGCCGGAGGAGGTCGAGATGCGCGTCTACATGCACTGCGAGGGATGCGCTCGCAAGGTCAAGAAGATCCTCAAGCGCCTCGACGGTAATGCTTGCTTGCTCTGTTTTCAGTGTGCTGGAATGGGATCGATTCTTGACTGGATTTCTCATTCAGTTTCTTTCTTCTCATTAAATTGTGGTAGCAAGCTGTATGTTCATCAGTTTTTGTCTTTTTATGAAAAAACATGCATGAATGAATGCATGATGTGATTGAGATTTCAGAATATTCTCTCTTTTTTTTTGTACTTAAAAAAAGAAAAAAAGAGTTCCAGATTTGGGATACTTGGTTCATTCAAAGGTTATTCTTGGAAGAATTGCTGTGATTCATGGCAGGATTTTTGAAGCGGGGGTAGTAGGTAGGTGGGGTATGCTTTGTTTAATCAGATTCACCTCGCTAATCAATTAGATCTTCCATGTTCAACGGTTGCAATTGCACACGAATCCATCAAGTTGAATAAGATTAATGGTGACTGATTCACTGACTAGAGAGAGAGAGATCCCTCCTCTCCTCTCCCAGTGAGTCACTTTTAGCTCGACAAAAGGCAGGTAGATTCCAAGAGAATGACAGCCTTGAAGGAGCATGCGTGTGTGTGTGTGTCATTCTCAGGAGCTCAAAAGTGAAGTCGATTCATTCCTCCTTAGTCAGCACTTGCATATATAATAATTTCTGGTTTCTCCATGGCAATGGCATGCATCTGAAGTTGTGAACTGGATTGCAGGAGTGGAGGATGTGGTCGCTGATTCCAAGGCGCACAAGGTGCTTGTGAAGGGGAAGAAGGCGGCCGCCGACCCCATGAAGGTGGTGGAGCGCGTCCAGAAGAAGACCGGACGCAAGGTGGAGCTCCTGTCGCCGTTACCGCCGCCGCCGGAGGAGAAGAAGGAAGAGGAGAAGAAGGAGGAGCCCGAGCCGCCGAAGCCGGAGGAGAAGAAGGAGGTGAATATATACTCCTTTATAATCAACAAGATACTACTACACATATTTCTTCTCATGATCTACATTGCATTGTTTCTATATATGCTAAATAATGATATATGCATTGATCAGAGGCTGATGTGATGTTTTTGCTTGGTTTTGAAGCCGCCGGTGCTCGCCGTGGTGCTCAAGGTTCACATGCATTGCGAGGCCTGCGCTCAGGGCATCAGGAAGAGGATCCTCAAGATGAAAGGTCGGTCGGTGCTCCATTATTCATCACTTTGGCTGCCTTTGGATCAATTATTAGAGTCTAGTCTAGTCCTTTTCATGCATATACACTCGTATGATTACCATCATGTACACATGTCTTGTCTGGAGTCGTAGCAGTTTGCCAAGATTGGTGGCTGCAATGGAGTTGGTAGCTTTTAGTTAGATTAGAGTGTGATGATTCAGCATGCCCAAATCATCAGTCTTTTTCTGACCAAATGATTCAGAGAACACATGCATGCAAGCATCTCTTCAGGGCGAAATGCATGAACTATTCAGAGTGAAATGAATAACTTCTCCACCCACTTGTTTGACAAAAAATTAACTGAGACTGTTCAGCTTGTCGAGAAACACTATTTACCTGCTCCTTTTATGTTCTGATGAATCACTCACAGATGTATTGTATATATTGTTGATGATTGTGCAGGCGTGCAATCTGCAGAACCTGACCTCAAGGCATCGGAGGTGACAGTGAAGGGCGTGTTCGAGGAGTCAAGCTGGCCGAGCACGTGTACAAGCGTACCGGCAAGCACGCGGCCATCGTCAAGTCGAGACGGTGCCCCGGCCGAGCGCTGGTGGCGGCGGTGACGACAAGGCCAAGGAGGGAGAAGAAGGAAGAAGGCGGCGGAGGCGAGGAGGGAAGAAGGACGGCAAGGAGGAAGAGAAGAAGGATGCCGCGGTGGCGACGAGAAGAAGGAGGAGAAGGAGGGGCGGCGGCGGCGAGGAAGAAAAGAAGGACGAGGCCAACAAGGACGCAGGCGCCATTGCAGCCGCCAACCTCTACATGCACTACCCGCGGTTCGCGTTCCCTCCGGGTACTACCAGCCGGCCTACCCGCCACCACCGCCTCCGGGTACGCCTACCAGCCGGCCTACCCGCCGCCATCGTACTCGGTGTATGCGCCGCCACACCACCAGCCCATGGCGCCGCAGATCTTCAGCGACGAGAACCCCAACGCCTGCTCCATCATGTAAAAACCGCAGGACCCCTAGGAGCGTAGGGGTCCTGCCTGAGCTGAAAAAAAAAAAAAAAAAGAATAAGAAGGTGGTTTGGAGAGGAGAGCCAGGGAGCTGCGTGCATAATCAAAATCTAGAGAGGGAGGGGAGGTTGTCTTTGCAAGAAATGCCCCCTGAGCAAAGCAAATGGCAACTTTGTTTGAACAAAAGTACCAGGCTTTTGGGGGTTTAGATTTCAATTTCTCTCTTCTTCTTTTCTTTGTAATTTTAACCCTTTCTTTTACCTTTCTGGTATAAAAAGTAAGTCTGGACTTGGTCAGTTTATGGATGCTATATGGAGTGTACCGTTATGTAGAACTTCTATATAAAAAAACTGTATGTATGATATTACTCTAAGTTCCATTTACCTTGGCAATTCCCTCTAGCTATTTTCTTTACCCCCTTTGTCTAGTAGGAGCACAGTACTAGTCCTAGCAACAGCTTCAGCAAGTTTGCATTGGAATCTGAATTTCATGATGGCACTAGTATCTATAAAAGAGGAGAGAGAATATATTCACCACGGGTGAATGATGTGAAGGTTCTAGAGGTGATAGATAGTACTGTAGATTGTGAACATACTGTAGGGAGAGGAGTCACTACTCATCAGTGGAGTGAGGGGGACAGGTGCTTGGCATGTGCATGTGGGCATGGGGCATGTGAATGTGATGGGTCCTTTGAGCGTGGCCCTAAATCCGAGGTGGATTGCAGCTTCAACTTTGGTGCTCTCCCCACCTCACAGTGCAGCAGTACATCCTGCTGCCTAGAGCTACAGGTACCCAGCTGACTGCCTTGGAGTTTGCTCTGAATGTGAGGATTCTTTCACATCATCATGGCAACATCAGCCCTGAAAGAGCTGTGGATTCAGGTTGCCTTTGCCCTTCAAATCATACCAATGGTCTTGCATTGCTTTACATGGATTGATGGATGGTGCTTGCATTGGCCTCTTGTTTTGCCCCGTTTGTGATCCCAGAATCTTTTGTCCAAACTGCCACTGACCTGGTGGGGCCTGGCTGGATCTGCATTTTACTGCTGGTGGAATGCATGAGAAGGAAAAAAAAGATGGCCTCTTGTTTTGTTAAGAATGTGGATGGAATTGGGTTTGTGTCCATGATGGTGAACTGCGTCGCAAGAAACGAAAGCGTGTGGCTGGTTTCAGAAATTCAGACACAGACGGTGGAACAGAATTTGGCCTTGAAAATGTAGTATTTGGTTTCAGATAGAGACCGTGGAACAGAACTTGGCCTTTCGTGAAATACATTCCTACCTGTCCAATCAAATTTTAGGCAGCAGCCATGACGACAACAACAACAGCAGTGACCTTCTGGTGGAGCCCTCGATGTTTTTCAAGAGCAGCGATTCTAAGCTGATTCTATTACACAATTTTTTAAAATAAACTAATTAAAAGGATAGGCATTGAAGATATAAGTTCTCCTCATTCGATTTTTAAAAGAAAAATGCTAGAAGAGCGCTTACTTTAGGGACGGAGGGAGTATTTGGAAATGAGAGAATCACTTCTCATAAGGAATATGTCGGTGTTTTGAGAACGAGGGGTATCCCAAGGGCCCGGCAATAAATTTATAGGCCGTGCGCTCCCCACCGGATGGCGTGTGCGAGATGAAGGCGAAGGGTTTATCCGGTTGAGGCCATGGGGCCCTACGCCCGGCCGGTGTGACTTCTTGTATTACCTCGCACCAATGTGCACATGAACCGAAAGCGATTACAAGCGGTTTTAGGGATGAAGGAGTGCTTCAACCCTTGGATTTCGCGATGGCTAAGTGTGAAAACCTAATGGAGTCGATCGAGTCTTCTGTGCCATTACTCTCCTTTTTATAGTAGAAAGGAGAGATAATGGGTACAATACGTGTCGAATACGGCGCTAAAGGTGTCTCTTTGTCCGTGCCCCTAAGTAGATGCATGTCAGAGCCCTCGCCTCGAACGCCCCGAGTTGGAGTGTTGGTCGCATGGACACGCGTCCTTGGGTCGTCGGTGCGTGTCCTTTCAAACAGGAAGAGGAGCTCGAGGACCCGGGGGCCCCTCACGAATCTTGCTTGAAATAAGCTTCCCTCGGCGTCGTAGCGGCCGTGTCTGAGACCCAGGGCCGTCGGATGCGTGGCGGGGGAGGTGGAACGTTTAGCAAATGAAGCAGTCTTTAGTGTGGTTTCCGTGCGGTGGCGTGTTAAGTAACCGCTCCTTTACGTCCCATCAGCGGGGGCCGAGGAGTTGCGGAAAGCGAGGAATCAGGCAAAGGGTCTCGATTGCCACAATCGCGTAGCCTCTTTGAGGTAGAGCATTAATGCGACTGCCCCAGCCACTCGGCCGGCGTTCCAAGGCTCGCGGGGCCTCCCCGTCCTCGGGCGAGGTGGTCTTTGCCTAAGAACCCCCTACCTTCAAGCGAGGCGGAGTTTTTGCGCGGGGCCTCCGCCCTCGGGCGAGAGGCGGAGTTGTGCGTCGGGGCCTCCCGCCCTCGGGCGGACGTAAACCGCGGTGTGAGTGGGGTGGTGAGGGCCGAACCTCTCGGGTAGGGGTTGGGGCCGTGTGTGGTGACCGATTTCCTCAAGCTGGGGTATGGTGGTCACCTTTGGTCCTTCTTCTCCACACTCTTGATGACTCAACGGCTTTGTGTTGGACTACTTTGTGTTCCCCCGCGCCCGAGGGAGGGCCCGCGGAGGTAACGAGCCCACATATGGACGGCGTGTTGAGTCCATTAACCGAGTGTTTGTAGACGGGCCGTCGTGGGCGTTTGGTGGGTCGAAAGGTGATATGTTTATCGATTTCTCTAAGCTTGTAGATCAGGTGACCAGTGGTTTTGTCCTCTCTTTATCTGTTGGCTTGCGCCCAAGAGGCGTGGCCCAGGGGGCATTCGGTCTGGTGATGCTTTGGGCTAGATCCCTTCTGGAGTAGATGGGCCGTTGTATCCACCTCCGGATAGAAATGTTAGGTGGGCGATTAGTTTTGCCCCGACAAAATACGAGTAGCTAGCTCTTCTAAACCATCAAAAATAAGATGGCCATGTATGACATTCTTTCTTAGAAGATCCCAGCCAATGCAATTTAAGCTAGAGATGCCTAGTCATACAGAACATCTATATGCATTGGTCGATACATAGGCTAAAATATTGGTATATTTTCTTTTCAAAGAGAGAGAGAGAGCTGCCTAGTCAGTAGTGAGAGTGTGGCGTGGGGCACTGAGCAAGACCGGTGCGGTGGGTGGTGATTGGGATACCATGGGCCTGCAGCCGTTAGTTGCAGCAAGCACATCATCTGATCTCATGCCATGCATAACCAATCTACTGCTCACTTGAGTAAATGATTAACCCACCAACATGCATGATTTGTTCTCTGACAAGCGCTGGTTAATCCACAAGTACTAATCTATGCAGTACAGACACATGCAAGGCACTGCCTTGTGCTGCTGCTCATCAGCTTTTGGGAGCTTATTTTTCAAACAAAAAAGAACTTTTGGGATCCTAAGTGATCTAGCTCACCATCCAATCCTCAAACAGTGTAGTAGTACCACAACTCTCCAAGGGCCAGGGCCAGGGGCGTGCCATGTGCTGCTGACTGAGAGACCACGCCCTCGGTTTGTACGGCCCTGGGGACTGAAGGTCACATGCTTAGCTTGGTGAAACAAACAAATTAATCTAGGCCAGGTCCCAACACACTACTTTTTGTATGTGCTTAGTCATGCCCAACAAATATAATAGCCAATAGCCTCATGAGAGAGACGAGGGCCACAACAAATGTAGTGAGGATGAAAGCAACCATAAATCCATAATGAATTTGTAGCTCAAAATCAAAGCTTTCCATTCTTAATTAAGGTCATGTTTGGTCGATTAGTCATAAGATCTTTTTATCTTGGACTTTTTAGAAAAAGACTACCGAGGAGGGCTTTTTAGGGACTTTTATGGAAGAAGTCTCGAAAAATCTCTCTTGTTTTGTTTACTTGAGGCCCAAAAAGAAACTTTTTTTTAGTCTCAACTCCAAAAGTCCCTATATAGAACCAAACAGGGTCTTGGACTGTTAGTTTTTTATGGATGAAACCATCACTATTATATACATGCATTAATTTAATTTCTCTGATGAGTTAGCCCTGTTGGTTCTTTGTACACCAATCAGAAAAATATATTTTTGTCAGGTTTCGAATTTTTTCTTTCAGTTTTTGCACCGACAGGCCAATTCATGTTTCCAGTAGTGATTGGCCATGTCAAACCATGGGAGGAAAGTTCTGGAAGGATTATTTGAGGATTTTCAACCTGCTGCTTTGCTAAACAGGCTTGGTTTTTTTTTTTATTACTTGTATGAATCATTGGTATATATACAAAATACTTGTGTAACGGTGGCGGTGGGGACCTTAAAGCAAGGGGGTGCGGATCCAGGGACCAGGGAGCACGCAACAAGGACAGATGTGGTGTGGATTCAAAACTTGTAAGGACATTGATCGATTTGTTTACATCCGAAGGCTATATATGCATGGTCCCGAAACAAAATGTCCTCTTCATCATTTTGAAATGCAAGCGTTTCTGCATGCATGACCACCGGATGTGCTGTGTGGTCTTCTTTCATAGATTTATGATCTGGTTTTTTATATTTTTATTGGCGACGACAAAGAGTCAATATTTATTATTTAGGAGATAGCTAGAGCAGATCATGTTACATAAACCGGTGTGGTGCTTTGAAGTAAATTGTTGTCATGTGGTTCTAATTATAGGAGGGACCAAGCAGAAAAGATTTAGGTGGGGCTTCCCTTCACAATAAAAAAAAAATCTTCTTGTCTACATAATTAAATTTACAAAATTTAAGAAAAGAGCTCGGGAGGCCACATATGCGGCATGCGTAGGTGGGGCTGGAGCCCGTGTGCCCGGGTCTTTGGCTCAGTAAGCTATCCAATGGCCCTGTTTGGATCCCAAGGGCTAGTTTGGGCTAGTTTTGGCAACTGTAAGCCAAAGGGATCCAAGGGAGAGGCTGGATTAGAAATGCAACTCTTTTCCCTCCCAAATAACTAAGCCCATTCATGGGGTGCATATTGGGACTAGTTAGGGGCTGGTTTAGTACGGAGACCACATAAAAGTTCATTTCTCTCTTTTGAGACACTAAATAATTAAAAGGTGCATTTAGTATCAAAACTAGCAGGATCCAAACGCATCTAGAGTAAGAGCTAGTTTGGAGCTAGAGCTAGAACTAAAAACTAACTCTAACTTTTAGCCGGGCTAGAGTATCAAAACGAGGGCCAATCTTTATAAATGCATTATCGTACAAGTACTTATCAATTTGTTTTGTGGCCATGTTCACCTCAACTTATCGGTAGAGCTTATTAGTCATGGTATAATATTTTTCTCTCACAATAAAACAACATGACCTAGCTTACCAGCTTCATAAACCATTTGCCGAACAGCTAGTGGTTGGTTTCAAATATATAAGATAATGTAATAAAACAGAAAAATTGAGAATGAAATGCTAAAGATGAATGACATGGTGTTCAACACGAAAAGTGTCAACATATGCTGAACCAAAAATTTCTTGCGAAACGTAAGCTGATTTTGGCAATTTATCCAGATGCATAATGGACTCCAACATTGTATTTCTCTCATTGAGATGAACAAAAAAATATGGATTGTCAGTTTGGAGTCTTGATGAAGAAAACACAGTTTCGAGGAGCTGACACAAGAAAACATGCCTATTCAATTTCTTCAAATTGAAGAATGGATTTCATCGTATACGCTATATAGACGCTGCAAGGTGGCCATCTCCAAGAGCAATTAACGAGATATCTAAAAAAAGTATATTTTTTTTTGAAGTGTTTGACAAAAGCCTAAGTGATGTCTAAACAATGGTCAATATACGATATCGACCTTAGAACAAAAAGACGGCCAATGCACGCAGGTTTTGGTGATTGAACTCTAGTCATGCGGCATGGTGATGTGGAGAAGGATAACTCAATGATAAGGCCATGACAAGCAAGCAGGATTATTGCTATATTTTGTGGCTTCCTGTCATTATTAATTGTGGTTTTAAGCGCTCATATGCTATGAACGGAATCATGACGCCTAAGAGGGGTGGTGAATTAGGCAACTTTAAATTATACTTCTAACTATGGCCTCTAACTTCATTTAGTCAAAACCTACGACAAGAAAGTAAACTATCTATATGTGCAACTACGGTTTTTCTAGGTTTGTTGCTATCTCTACCACAAAAAGAGTTATGCAACCTAGGTTTCAATCCTATCGACTAAGCTATAGTAAATGTAAATCACACAACCAAAGTGATGCATATAAATGCGGAAGTTAAAGGCAATAGAGATACAAACTCCGTTGATGACTTGTTGGAGAAGCGCATAAGCTTCTCCTAATTCTCATTCGGCCCCCGCAAAGGCCAAGCTCCCAGTCGGGTAGCTCGTGGATAGCCTCGGGCCTTCCCACGCACAAGTGGGTCTCGGCGTGCCTTCCGGCAAGCCTCTCTCGGATGCTCCCCACCATCTTCACTATCAAGCTTCAGGAAAAAATAGCGCGCGCACTAGCACAAGAATGATTTTCGGTGGCGGTTTTTGGATCACGCCACCGAGCTAGAATCCACGGAAAATGGAAGCATTTTCGGTGGTGGTTTTTAGTACTTTGGATAACGCCCACGGTAAATAAATAAAAATATAAAAAAAGAAAAATCAAGCTGGAACCCTAGCGGCCCTAGATGCGGGCTACCGGGCCCGTTAGGGTCCAGAATTTCCGCAACTATCCGCCCGGCCGTGGCGGATCAGCGGCTCCTCCCACCGGGGGCCGCCCGGATCTCGGGGAAGGGGAGCCGCCATGCCGGCGCGCGGAACTCGGGGGAAGGGGAGGACGTTGCCGCCCGCGCTGGATCTCGGTGATGGGGTAGCCGCCCGCCCGGTATATCGGATCTCGGGGATGGGGCGCCACCGCCGCCACCGAATCCGCCCGCCGCCACCGGCTGGGGATGGGAACCGCCGCCCGCTGAGCATCGTGTGGGGATGAGTGAGAGGGGAGGGAGTTGGCGTGGGGAGAGGAGAGGCGTGCGGGGGAGTGAGAGGGGAGGAGGGAGAGAGATGGCCCGATTTTTGAGTGCAGTGCGGAATCGAAAACCTAAGTGGTCACTTCCTCCCCTCTCAGATATATATGAGCATGATTTTTGGGCTTTTACGCTTACGGGCCGGGGTGTTTGGGCCACATTAACCGTGGCGGTTTTTAATAAAAACCGCCACGCGTTAGTCATTACCGTGGGCCCGTGGTGGTTTTATAACCGCCATGGTTAATAAAAAATCGTCATGGTTAATTGGGGTATTAACCGTGGCGGTTTTTCTAAATAACCGCCATGAAAAATCATTTGGAAACATCATGCAAAATCATTTATCTAGTAGTGACGGGCGTTGTTCTCTTGGGTACGGCGGCGGCCACACCACAAACATGGTTGGTGTGGCCTTGCAAGACTACAAGCCCCGCCGAGTACAACACTTTAGAAATTCATAAATCTCACTAAACACTAAGCCTAAGCCTAGAGCAAGCACAAAAAATGATGGTCTAACTAACCTAAGAACTTTGCAAAGCACCTATTCTAATCACCATATGTCGACGGGTTATCGGCGATAGCCTATTGTGGGGGTGTACCCGGCTAGTAGTTTCGAGCGGTAGAGGTGCGCTAGATGACTAACAAGGCGTTTTTAAGCGGCGAAGGAAAAACACACGCGGGTTTACCTAGGTTGGCCGCCTTGATGGCGTAAAACCTACGTCTGCTTAGATTGTATTGATTGATTGAGTATCAAGGTGTTTACAAGATAGGCCGTGAGGGATCTCATTATTGATCACGAGATTGGGCGGCCGCTCGGTCTCCTTGGATGGTGCGGCCCAAGTAGAGCCATGAGATATAGGTCCATATCCCCACACCATATGAATCATTAATAAGCACTTACCATGTGGATGGCACTAAAATGGTGCAACAACACCTAGATGTGTTTTCTTGCTTCCACACCCTCCATTTGGCGGTTGGAGGGGCATTTATAAGCCCCAAATGAAGAACTAGCCATTGGGGGCGAAATCTTGCTCCTCTGTAATACTATTACTTCATATCATACTCAAGGGTCATCAACTAAGAAGGATTCAATAATGAGACCTTCACCTTCTTTGCGACACACAACTAAGAAGGATTCAATAATGAGATCTTCACCTTCTTTTGCGACACACAACCTAGGTCACTACATACGGAGGGAGGAGGATTATAGAAGACTCAATAGGGTGTAACCCCTACAAACTACCCCATGACTCGGCATATAGCGGGCATTTGCGAGATATAACATATATAAGCACCACGCTTACATAAGTTATAACACCTATCTTGCACGTTACAAGATGAGGGCTATACAATCCTAAGCACGCAATTCATAATGAATAAATAACTCTAGTAGGCATATTAAAGCAAACAATAAACAAAGAAAATGATAATACAATAAAGATAAAAAAACAATATCATAGATGAACTTGAGTAATGAATATATCAATAGATAAAACAATGTACCTATGAACACCTTGATAGAATCTAAAACTCAAGCCTTCCTAGACTTGGATCTCCTTCTAATCTACTACTATGTAGCTAATCTCTCTAGAACTAGAACTACTCGAAGAACTAGGGTTTATGGCTCGGACTTGATCTACGGAACTCGGATCAACCGATCTTGATCTTGAATTAGGGTTTCGGTGGTGAGGACCCTTGCTTTTATAGCCCCATAGGATGAATCGACCCTTGGATCAAACCGACTTGATTGGATGGTGTAGATCTACTTCATAGGTCGGTTGTAGGAAGGTTCGAAGCGGGACACGTGGCTCCACAGGGGGGTCTTTTGCGTGGCCCCACACATGGTGCCGCTCGGCCCTAACTGTAAACCGTGGGTCCCGGCCTCGCGAATTTGTCTTCTCTGCTCATTTAGACCATTGGAATTTGTATTAATCGCCCGATTTGGTTCTTTTCTTTGGTTTCTATATTTCTCCTCTTTTTCTCTCGATTTTCTAGTGTTTTTTAGAGTGTACCTATAAAAGCGAATGTATACAAAAACTTGTGGAAATTATTAGTATAAACCCTATCTTCTATTTTTTCTTGTTCTCAAATGATAGATCATTTCATGCTAAAAAGTTGACACTAAGTACCGTCAACAGTGAACCTCGGGGAAAAATCATCGTGTTAATTGCTACTTGCTTTCGTTGGAGATTTCTTATTGACATCGGTGATTGGCATCAACCTCTACTCTTCTGGATTGGTATTGTATTCTAGCTTTTCCCTCCTCACTTAGCTTATCTTGCTTGTTTAGCTCCTAGTGTTAGAATTAGTTAGCATATCTTGTTCACCTAGGGTAACATAGCGACCTAGCTCTTGTATGTGATTAGAGACATTAGAATTGCTAGGTGGCTTGCATAGCTAGTCGAAGCTCCATAAAAATTTTCTATGTCATCTTATTTACTAACCACCTTGCTTAAAGTGTTGTTGTAGAAAATTTTATTAGGCTATTCACCCCCTCTAGCCATTTAGGACCTTTCAAAGTACCCGGCACCTCGCACTGGACACTCCTATGTCTCGTCCTATCCTTGTCTAGAGAATTCATGCGAGCATCAAATTATTACTTTGGCCAGCCCGCCCGTAACCGCACGGGGCCTTGAGAAGATGTTGATGAAGCACCCAACACCACACACCCTTCGCGCGGGGACGTGACAATCAATAGCATTGACATCGCATTCAAATCACTCAATTTTTGCACCTCACACGGCGCTTGATGTGCACTAGATCGGGTTCCTAGTTTCTTCATGATCTTTGCTTTGGGTTGGGTCCTATCTTCATTTCTTGGACTTTTGCTTGTTCTTAAGTGACTTTTCTTGATCTTCTAAAGTCATGCTTGAGGTGTTGATCATAGGATCCCCCGCCGCCTTTGTCAAAGCCATGTTTGCAACCTATAGGACTACAAAATAAACACTTTCGCAAATTTATTAGTCCCATTTGGTCATGTTGGTCATCGAACACCAAAATCCAAACTAAAATAGGCGAGGTCCATTTTCCTTACATGCTACATTGAAAGGGATATGTGTCTAGTTTCCAATGCAACAAATAGTGCATCTCCATGTAACCATCATTTGAAGAGAGTCTTTGGATTCAGAATATAGCCACCTTGTATGTGTTCTACTCCTCTCATGGAGAGATTTTTTGGAAATCTTCGATTGAGGCATGAGTGCTTTGCAAATCTTCATTCTATCAACTCTTGGGGATTGTAGAACACCAAACTTTGGTTCAACATGTTCATGCCTTCATTTCTATAAAGATGCGATTGCATAGATTGGTTTCATCGGTTCATCTTTGGAAGGGCGGATGTCTCGGCGAGTTCCTTGTGGGTGCAAGATCTCATGGTGTGATACCTCTCTAGCGAGGTCATGCAACAATATTTATCAAGTTTACTTAAGCTCCACCATGAAGATTGGACCATACAAGTTTGCGACCATGTGTACCATACATGTTTGCATGTCATTCACTATTCAAGGCCTTGGTTGCCATGGGGCGGTGATTGTCTTCATAAGCTTTCTTCGCAAGATTGGTAGTCGGTTCTAGATAGTGTTGAGTTGAGCCTCTGAATCTTGATAGGATGCCTTGAGACATTTAAACATTGGTTTCCTCTCATTTGCATCGGTTCCATTCGATGGTTTAGTTCTCACTATATGGAGTTGTTCTCGGTTTGTGGTTAAGTTTGTAGATGTCTTGTTGTAGCCAAGTCCATTTTGTTGACTCTTTTCTTGAGTCGAGGGTTTCCAATAATTTTTGTCAATACTAATTCTGCTACAACCATGAGTCAAGGACAACTCATTTCAAAGGAAGGGAGAATGATGTTGAAAATGATAACTTGTTGATAAGGCCATGGGAAAGATATATGTGGAAAGGGATAACTCAATGCAGGGGATTATTGTTATATTTTGTGGCTCACGCATTAATATTTATGGTTTAAGAACTCATATGCTACATCATTGGATAGATATATGTGTCTAGTTTCCAACATAACAAAGCGGTGCATCTTTTTTGGACTCTTTTTGGACCGAGCTAGAAGTTATGGCTATTTTAGTGGAGGTTGTACTTTTGTTGGTGGTGGCTGCGAGAGAATGAGCGAAGACCCTTCAATTTCTCCACGAGAGATGATCTTACGCTTGCTTTTTTATGTATTACGACATCACACTCAACTAGAAGGTTTGTTTTTCTAGTACAAGTAGACCATGTAACCAGCATTTGAAGAGTCTTTCGATTGAAAATACAACCACCTTGTGTGTGTTCTTCTCCTCGTGGAGAGAATTTTTGAAAATCTTGATAAGGCATGAGTGCTTTGAAAATCTTTTTATTCTTTCAACTCCTTAGGGGTTGTAGAACAACGAACTTTGGTTCACCATTTCGTGCCTTCAAGTCTATATGGCATGATTTTGCGTGGATTTGGGTTCATCTGGAGACATGGAAGGGTGGATGTCTTGGCGGGTTCATCATGGGTGCAAGATATCATTGTCGCTACCTCTCCATCGAGGGTCATGCAACGATATTTATCAAGTTTACTTAAGCTCCACCATGAAAATGAGATAGATGTCCTCCCCGATCCTTCGAGTTTTTGCATTCCTTTTTGCATGGCAAGCCTTCCTCCTTTTAGCCATTGTTGGAAAATTGTACAAAAGCATTGAGACTCCAAAACCCGCACAAAGTAGCGGTACTAATAATACCATTGATTTAGTTACCAAGCCAAAATTAGGCTACATATGGACTCAAAACAAATTTGTACCTAAGCAAATACATGTCCTAATAACAAAATACGGACATATGCACCTTACGGTTATACTAATGATTCCATGAACAATGGAACATATGGCATATATAGTGAGTTTTCTTTGGAATTAGGGATTGAGGTGTTTCTAGGATAGCATTTGACCTGGCGGGGATGACACAAAATTTTCTATAGCTCATGTCATATGACTTCAACGTTAAATCCCTCTAGTTGAAATGCAATCACTATCTCCGCCACATTGGTAATTAGCTTTCACGCGAGGATTTGTGGATGCGGGATCACCAAAGTACTTCTGTACTACCAAAAGAACCTCACAAGGGAGAAACTCTAGTCCTACTAGGTTTCCCCACTTGTAATCTAGTAGAACTCCCATGTAATCCTACTAGGAACCCTCACTTTGTAACCGACTAGGACTCTGCTTTGAGGACTATATAATGGAGGAGGGCTCCTAGATCGGCGGGGCTTGATCTGCTTATTTCGGACCTAAGTGCGAACTCCATAAGCGTGAGGCGGCGATACTTTCCACCTCAAGCTGGGCGTGGGGTGCCATTGCGGCACGCGAACGGTATAAATCGTTGTCTCTGCGTTTTACTACTCGAGGTTCCCTCACGTCGCGACCACCACCCCTCGAACAAAACCCGCCTCGGGTCACCCCGTAGCGGCGGCGGTGTTAAAGCGTCGACAGCTGGCGCCCGGTGGGGAGAAATTCCTCGGCTGCGTTCGAGAGGCTCGATGGACCTCAAGATCAAGTCTCACGCGCGGCTTTCGTCGACCCTCGTCGACAACTTCGCCCGCTGATTTTCGTCGCCTCGTCGACCTTCGGCGAATCCTCACGGCCGGACTCCAAGATCAAAGAAAGGCGTTCTCGGCGGGATAGAGCATGGATTAAATGCGGGGAATTTTCAAATCATCGCGACATCTTCAAGGCTGGGCGACTCGACAAAGAATCAACTTTGCTACAAGACAAATCCCGCGGCTACGTCACCGGCGACTACGGCCCGTGGGAAGTGCCTTCGAGCCCGGATCAAGTCACGAGCAGAGACCTTCCACAAGTCTTTGTGCGACTTCGGATCTGGAACCGATTTTTCAAGTTCAAATCGGATTCAAAGACCGAAGACCATGATGCGGTGGCACTCAAGCCAGCTTCGGCCTTATCACGGACTCGAGTCCAACACGGACACAAGCCAACAAATCCTACTCCTACTGGGATCAGCGCACATGCCGGAAGATGCATGCGTGCTGACTAAAATATAGAAGCTATGCAAAATTACCATGTTTTGCATGTAGCGAGGAAGGAAGACTTCGATGTTTCAGCGGACAAGAACAAGCCGGCGGCATCGAACAGCGGCGGTAGCGATTAACTCACTGCATGTTAGAGCTACATCAAGAGCCGACCAGCGCCAAAGTTGTTCGAACTCCCATCAAAAGCGACGACGACTCACGGCAACAAATCGCGCCGCGGTGATCGACTACACACATCAAAACAGCTAAGTCATATTTTTATTATTTTTTATTCGGATATTATTCATGCCTCCACACTGCATCAGTGCGTGATTAGCTCCACCCAAACCGGCTCGCCCGTCAAAGAGAGCTCGGGCTCAATTCGACCGCTGCCCTTCGAAGCACCCTTGAGGGAAGAACGCCAAAAGGGCGGCGACAAAGCGTGGTGATGTTGCCTCTACGAATTTATCGTCTTCCCTTAATAGTCGCTAATATTCTACGAGTAAGCACGCCGACCTTGTCCTCTGTAAGCTTAAACCACGTCAAGGCTTCATCCGAAGGAAAAGGCGACTCTCATGACTCATACTTGAGATGCTCGGGGCTCGTGGGGCGATCCGGTCGCGATAAAAAGGTTCTTAACAAGTCAACTTACGGGAAATTAACCGGCCTAGCGAGGGAAGACGCAAAACTATCATCATGCATTTTTTTCGTGCAAAGAAATTGCTCTAGTCTTCTCTTAACGGTCGCTAAACTTCTAGCATGTGCCTTAACGCGGGGGCTTGTTTTCTCGAAAAAGAGGCTCACATGGTCATAAGAAAGCCCTCTCAGTTCCACCGCTTTGAGATTCAAGTACCGAACCGTATGGGACTAATGCCTAACAAGAGCAAGGCGAAAAAAGTTTACGCGCATTTTATAAAATTTTGGGACCTGCTCCCAAATATAATATCAGGAATATCAATTACAACATGTTTTCATGTTTACCTTCGAGAAGAACCTCGTCACGGACCATGTCGCCCGGAAGAAAGAACTCCAACCAGCTCGAGGGGCTGAATCCTAAGGTCGAAAGAACCCAATCAACCCTTGAGATTCGGGGAGGAGAAGAACTCTGCGAGATCGAGGGAAAAAAGAACCCTACCGGCGAGGGGATCAGGAGAAAAAGAACTCCATCTACCGGGGGGCTCGATCTTCACGGAAGAAAAGAACCTTACCAGCGGGGATCCCGAACAAAAGAACCCTACGGCCACCGCGTCAAGTTTAGTGCGTGCTATCAAATTAAACTCCATCTTGTTGATTCGGTCGAGTGCGACTTTTACAGGCGGGTTTCGTCGGGGCCTTGATTAGTACCAATTTCTTGACCACCGCTACAAGACTTCTCTGACATCTTCCGGGGGCTCGGGGGCTGCGGGATACACAGGACAAGTTTTTCAAAAAGAACTACGTTCCTAAGCGGAAGGTCGTAGGTTCGACAAGAAGAACTTCGAAGATGGAGAAGAACTCAAAAGACCTTCCGGCTCTTTGTGCCAAAAAGCAAAGCTTTCGGGGGCTACACCCTACGGGTGCACTTTTCAAAGCGCAGGTATGATGATCTCAAGACCATATCAAGGCTTCATCAGGAAGGTGGAACAACTCTCATGACTCAACCTTGGAGATGCTTTCGAGGGCTTTGGATGGACGGGATCACCAAAGTACTCTGTACTGCAAAAGAACCTCACAAAGGGAGAAACTCTAGTCCTACTAGGTTTCCCCACTTGTAATCTAGTAGAACTCCCATGTAATCCTCTTTAGGAACCCTCACTTTTGGCAAACTAGGACTCCACCTTTTGAGGACTATATAATGGAGGGCGGGGCTCCTAAATCGGCGGGCTTGATCTTGACTCGGACCTCCGGTTACGAACTCCATAAGCAGAGTGCGATACTCCACCTCAAGCGGGCGTGGGGTGCCATCGACGCAGCCAGAACTGGTATAAATCGTTGTCTCTGCGTTTACTATCCGGGTTCCCATATGCGCCCGACCACCTCTCGGAACAAAACCCGCCTCGGGTCACCCGTAAGCGGCGGTGTTAAAAGCGTCGGGGAACCACCATATGCTTCATTATCAATTTATTAGTATCATACTACTCAAGGATCTAGATTGAAAAGCGGGGCCAGCGGACCAAATCACGCAAAACATAGCACAAGCGGGTCCGGCTCTCCATTTGTTAGTGCTTTGCTAAACCTCGTGGCACTAGCATTGGAATTTTCCTCCATGTCTTTCCCTCCATATAAATGTATAGCAACTATCTCCTCGAGGGTATAGCGTCGGAAAGTGCATAAAACCATTAAAGAAACACACTTCCTACAAGATTGTATACTACATTACCCTCTTAGCATTTAGATTATTTCAAATCAAGCTCCAATTTTAGATGAGTACATCTTGCGACCATGTACACCCTCTAGTAAGGAGTAAAGCCCGACTCTACCACATGGAAGTGCTAGGAGACTATCGGATCGAACCCCAAACAAGCGAAACCAAGACAGCGGTTTCCATGCGGTAATGCACATACTTCTTAGTCCCACCCGGATTGGACAACATAATGATGTCCGAGGAACCCAAACCTTGATTTTGTCAAGTACTGTAATCTTTTAGAGTTTTAAGAACTCCATTCATGACTTCTTTTTTCTAAACCATGTTTTGTGTCTCTTTGAACCAAATTAGGAAGTTAAAATGGCGAAGTTAAAATCCACAATTACATTTTTTGAAATAGGGTAGAAACAAGGAATTTTTATGGTTGTGTTGATTTTTCTACCATTGGTCCATCTATTGCTTTGTTCACGGGATTTTGGTTTTAACCATATTGGAACTTCGATAGTCTACTTTGTGCTTGGATTTGGGTATGGTGAGGGGCGGAGATGGCGCAGGCAGTATTAAAACCGTAAAGGCACATCAGCCATTAAGCCTTGAGAGTTGTGCTAACTTAACATCGACATGAGATTAAGCCTATGCGTTATGCTTATGCGAGGACCTTTTTCCTTCAGATAAATAAATCTCGAACTGTTGGTGGTATTCCTTTAGGAAAATAAACTTACAACCATCATTGGAGGCATCATCGATTAGATCGTTCGTGGCGCTGGCCATGCGGTCATTTGATCGCCCAGGGACATGAGCGGTAGCCATTTGCAACCACTAGAAAGAGAAGATGAGTTTTAGAATTCAATTTTGGAGAACCGTTGGAGTTGCACCTTTTTTTATCTCCTAATATGTGTTAGAAAATTAAATTTAGAAAACTAGTATTTTAGGAGTATTTTTTGGTATACTGTTTTTTAAAAGGAGTTTCCTCAGCTTTTTAAGAAGCCATGTATGATGCATTAATTTTGAATAATGTACCATGCATTTCAGATACTGTTGAAGATGCTCTTGAAGGCGTCGTAATTGCTAGCTATTAAAACGTGGATAAAGGAAAAAATGAGAGTAGTCACTGACGATGAACAAATAGTCTATCTATTTCACATATTCCACTAGAACAAGAAGGTATAAAATAATTATTTTTTATCTGTCACCCACGTCCACTAGCTACCAAGCTTGCACCATTACAGCCGAGGGCCGTCCAGGCGCAATGAGAGTCGGCGTGAAATTTGGCCGGCTCTAGCCCCCACCCTCTCTGGGACGGTAATCAGGTTAATTACTATAGCAAAAATGAAAAAATATCGTTAATTTTCGTGCAAATCATTATATCTCCATTGTGTTAGCCCCTCAGAAAATTATTTACGGCTACCGTTCTGATTTAGGGGCGTGCGGGTGAGCAATGGGTGCAGGGGGCCTTAATTTCCGTAGGCCTCCATGTACATGTATACGGGAACACTACATTACCGGTAATGGCAAAAGCACAATAGGTTGCCGCGTTGGCCCTAGCATCACCTATTAGCAAGCCTGGCAGTCTATTAGCTCAATAGAAAATGATTTTGTGGCAAGCCCGCAAGGACGTCGTTTTGTATCTCCCGGTTGCTGAATCTAATTTCCAGTCTCGATATCTCCTGCCCTGATGCCCTATAAACACAATCACGGCGTGACCAAAGCTGATCGCAACGGCCAGGCACCTAGACCCCAGGCGAGGCACTGAGGTCTAAAGGTAATACTGATCATTCATATTTTTTTCCATTGCATTCACAATCACAGTGCGAACTATAGTGAGTGGTCGATGGTTCTCTAAATTCTATTCTTTTCATCTAAGATTTAGATCGGGTTGCAAAAGCGTAAAAACAAATAATAGGAATTTAGTAAAATCTCAGCTTGAGATTTTAAACCTTTTTAGGCCGGTAGGCCCTCTTCTTTTGTTTCGTACAAAAGCCTCGTAGTATTTCTCGGGACGGTCCCTGCATTACAGGCGTCCGATGGAGAAGCACGCAAGACGTACGGACGGTGGCGGCGGCGTGGGCGAGACTCTGTGCCGATGCGTGTACGTGTACGGGTGGCTGCATAAAAGCCGCGAAATAATTGGGGCCACGGCAATCGAGCAATGATAGTGATTGATTGGGTGACGGCAGCGACGGTTGGGATTTGGGATCGAGGGGGTTACGAACAGGGAGCGGGGACGGAGATCGCAAGATCTTTGCCGACTTGATGGCCACCCGCCCGAGCCTCGACACGTCGTCTCCGGCCTTTCATGTACAGTATCACATTTCACCACACGAGCTTCGTCGACCGTGTGCACGCACACATGATATCATTGCAGATCGATCTGCGGGTAACGTACAGTACAGTACAGGCATCCATGCAGCACGTGCACAGGCCGCTCTGCGAGGCAGTGACGAGGACGGTGGCCAGCCAGTGCCCATGTCATCTTCTCCACCAAGGTCTTGTGGTGCTGCTGCTGAAAGGGGTTTCCTGCCAGCTCCCCGGGGACCTCACCCACCGCTCATGGAAGCTCGATCCGTCCATATCTCATCGAGGAGCTGGCTCTCTAGCTTTACGGAACAACGGAGCAAGTTGAACCAAGTTTGTTATCTTCTCGTTAGAGAATGCAGGAGAGACGTACTGCAGACTTCAGGAACTTGTTCGTGTATCCTCTTGTCCATACGCTTTTGAATACGATTCTTGCGCGCGGATCAAAGGTTTCCATGTATAGCAAGCGCGAGCGCGACAAGTACAAACCGGCTCCTCTCTCTCTCTCTCTCTGATACTCCCATGAAAAAAAACCCTACAAAATTGGTGCTCATGAGATACCACCATAAGGACGGCACCAGCCGTGGATTCCCCACTAACTTTTCTTTAAAAAAATATTTTGTGTATTTTCTCCACTGATTTTTCTTTTCATTTTTCTATTTTCTTTTTAGTTGTCAAATTTAATTTTGAAGATGCTTACTATTTTTTTTTTGAGATTACAGCGTCTGGTGAGAGGCTTCGGCAACGCCGCATACACTCACCCTGTGACACACGATGCGTAAACCCCTACCCTGTGAGGCACCTCCAGGAAGGGTTGAGCGGCAATCTTGAAGTTCCACCCGAGATCTATGGCGCCTATTTGTTGTAGCGGGGGCGTCGCCTACCACTTAATCTTGCTTATTGCCAGAAAAATCTGGAATATAAATAAAACTATATAGTAGTAGTTATTCTACCAAATTTAAATACCATTTCAATGTTCCATGAAGAAGTTGAGCTAGAAAAGGAAAATATGCAATGTAATAAAATGAAAAGATACAAATCAGAATCGATGCAAATTGATTAAAACGAACTCGGTCTCTCTCTCTCTCTGCATGTGTAGGTAAAATCTTGAAGCTTGCATCAACAGCCAAAAGTTGCATTCCGTCAAAAAACACAGCCAAAAGATTACCTCGTATTGATAGTTCGATGGCCAAGAATATCGAGTATTTGAGAGTGTGATCCAAATTGAAGCCTTGGGCGGTAGTTAAAACTGAGCTAGAAACATTTATATGGGAGAAGGTGGTATATATGATATGTGTGTAGGAAAATAAATTTAGTCTAGATAAAACATTTACGAGGTGATCAAATAATTTTTATGGAGATCGTAATCTCATATAACTCAGCGTAGTACTCTACGGTATGTGCTACAAAGGGTTTGTCTAATAACAAAACATGCTCCTCTGGCATGTTTGTGTGAGGAGGGAGGCGGCATGCCGGCGGTGTCGAATAAGGTTTTTATTGCTTCTTCCTCCATTGGTGCTGCTCTTCTCGTGACGTCGGTCTACGTCGAGGAACATCTTTTAGGAGTTCACGCCATCGGAGGATCCGTTGTCACCGAGGGAGGCGGTCATCTTTGGCGGCGCCTTGGTTCTACCAAGGTACGGAGGAATCTTTGGGTGTTGTGGAAGCTAGGATGCCTTATCGAGCTCGAGCTTCACGTCTTAGGTGCTTGTCGTCCCCAATGAGCCTCGATCCATATCCGGCGGAGCTCGAGGCGTGACCAGGGGCTAACGGATGGGTCACCAATGGTGACTTCATCTCGTCCTTGTGGTGAGAATTAATGCGCTCGCCTCTCTCAAAGCGTTGTTGCGATGGAAGCTCACCGGATCTAGAGTTGATTGGTTGTCGGCGTCGACGGTAACCGAGGGGATTTTAACAAGGGTCTATGGACTGAGCTTAATATTTTCTTTTCTCGAGCCCCTTTGGGCAAGATGGAGTGGGACATACTCCTTGTACGTTTGTACCTGTATTTAGTCCCTTAACTCAGTAATACAGTTATGTTGTATAAAAAAGAAATAGAAGAATGCTGACGAAGTGATCGAGGTGGTAGCATTTGCTTGGTGGGCGTAGCTAAACGGGTATGCGTGGCAGTGGCTGTCCCCGGCGGCGCTCTACGTAGCCCCCTTCTGCGACCTCGTAGCCCGTGCGGCGGCGCTAACATCGACGCCATAGAGGGCCCCGACGACGAGCCGGGCGGCGAGGCGTCATTTCGCGCCACTGTTGGGTGCATGCAACCGGCGGCCGGCCGGCCACCGCCCACGTATGGGCCGTGGACGTCATTACTCCACACACGCCAACGCGATCGAGTCGTCTTCTCCAGCCTGCGCGGCTCTAACTGCGGCTCGATCTTGTCGAGCTCGAGGCCGCCATGGCCATCCATTTCCCCTCCACGTATGGGTACGGCTAGTCGTCCATGCATGTCCATCGCTGGACCCCGGATGAGGAGCGCTGAAGTCAGGATAAACTTTTGAGTCCGTCCGTGACACTAGATTAGATTGCTCGTGATAATACAAGCTAAGCTTTTCACACATCACAACATACATATTTTGAAATTTCGTTTGCCTATAAAAGTTAGTCAAAATTATTAAACCTTAATGTGGATATCGAATGTGCGAAGCAGGCATACAAGTCAATTAGACCATACTAAGAAATTAAGGTATTTGATTTGAATTTGAGATTCCACTACCTTTCAAAAGATTCACATATAAGCATGTCTTAAATTCTTAGGGTGGGGATGCGAAATGGATTTTTTATTCTTCTTCTCAACTTAATTAATTGGGTAAAGTTGGCTATTTGTAGACTTTCCAAAAATGTAGACCTTACTTAGCTGATTAAATGGATTCTTCTTCCACAAACTATAGTTTATTATTCAATGAATTCAATTCCAAGGATCAATGTCACGGTGTCTTTGGTATAAGGAATAGGAGACAGCTCTTCTTGATCAAGTAATGCACGTGACAAAATGTGGATTTGCTTCCCCATTACAGTATATAATTGAAAAAACTAGGACCTCAAGTTTGTCATGGATAACCCCTAAAAAGTAATATTTGGTTTAATTTACTAAATATTATGGTTGGTCTAATTTACCCCCTTAACATAACTTATTATTTTAATTTCTCCATGTATAAGTTGAGTTTTTAATATGAAATTTTGTGATGTGATAGAAGGAAAATGGATGGGGCAATCAGCAATGAGAGGAAACCAAGTGAGCCAATTACTAAAAGGAAAAATGGTTTGTCAATCACTCCATCTTTTTTCGAGGGGCAATACATTTAGATTATGAGTTTGGTTGAAGGCCCTCAAATTTCTTATAGCACGCCATACTTGTCGACGCCACCGAGGGCAAATGTGATGGCTTTCGAGAGATGGCAAATGACTAGCTACATCGCCGGCACCGCATTTTCCCCTACAAAGAGATATTATTGCTTCCGGATCCATTTTGGTTGCATGATTAATTGAACTTTTGGACTGAACAATCTACCATACTAGCTACAAGAAGTAGTATAGAATATATTTTTTTTTTTTCAAATGCCTACATCGACATTACCGTTTGTGTCATCATAGTACTATTATCATCATTTCATCAATTAGATTTCAGCTATATATGCATAAATATGTATTCAAGAAGCTCCTTTTCTTCTTCTTTTTTGGAGGATTCAAGCTTTTTTACAACCACGTAACTTACCTATATGTATTGATGTATAGTCTATATATCTCTATCCTATAGTACCTACCTCATGTAGACAAAGATAAACTTTGGAAGGAATTGAGAGATCACAAATACAACACCTCTAGACCTAATGTCTTGCAAACCCAATTACCTTAGAGCCTCAAGTTTTTTTTAAAGGTTTCATGTGGGTGACACATCTTTGCGCTAGAATGGGATATAGATGGAAGGTTGAAAATGGAAAAAAAAAAAAAAAAAGTTAGATTTTGGGAGGACAAGTGGTTAGGCTCCTCTAGTTTAGAAATTGATTCTATCCTCTCTATAGGATAGTTAATGAAAAAAGGAAAATCAATAATCGAGTTGTGGGATGGTGGATCTCAAATGTACTTTTTAGAAGAATGTTGACTAGTGAACAATTTTAGGATTGGTTAGAGATTGTAGAACTGTCTCAAGCTGTCACCCTCGAGGATGGAGATGAGATGGTATGGGAATTTAAAACTTGAGGGGTCCACTCTTCCCAATTTTTATACAAGATCATTAATTTCGAGGGGGTGTTGAGGTGGTTCATTTTCCGCCAGTTTGGAGTTTAAAAATACCACCGAGGTGCATTTCTTCTTATGGCTAATCTTTAATAACAGATCCCTTGACTAGAGACAACCTAGCTAAAAAGAAGAGAGCTGGAGGATTTGACTTGTCTTTTTTTGTGCCGGAAAATGAATCCATCCACCATCTTTTCTTTTGAATGTGTTGTAGTAAAAGAGATGTTGGAAGATTGCTTCCGATGCTTTAGGTGTTTCTATTGGAAATAACATGTTAGATGTTAGTAGATCTTTGGTTGAGCAATAAAAATTATGTGTGATTAATATGGTTTTCAAAGAATTGTGTGGTCCATTTGGAAATTAAGGAATGACATTTGTTTTTAAAAACTTCGATTGTGGAAAAGCATGGAAATGCTACTCTACCCTCCGGGTCTCTTAGTGAACTGGGAGATTCTCTCCCGCCTCATACGAGACAAGAAGGATGCCTTACTGAATCACTTAAAAACATTTCAAGCCGGAGAATTTGGGATGATCTGTGGTTACCTATGACCACAAGTCTAACCCAAACCGAAGCTACCAAGAGGTGGAGTGGATGGAAGAGAATTTGAACACCCCCTCGGTTACGACTTTCTCAGCCCGGTGCCGACATCTCGGTGATATCTCCATGGTGGTTCTCATTTGGATCTTTGCTTTGATGTAATAGATGTTTCTTGTAGTTGCTTTTGGCTCGAGAACATGTTTGTGAGGAGTATTAGCATCTGGGAGTGAGTCATTCAGAACTAAAGTTGGCCATTTGGCCCGACCCGCGCGCCGCGGTCCGAGCGGCAAAATGGGCCCGCATTACTGGCCCCGCCGCGTGGCGGCGGGCCATGGGCCGCGCCGCCCCGGCCGGCGCCGCCCCGGTGATCGTGGCCGTCCCGGGCCGCCCGTGGGTTTGGCCGGCGTGGGAAAATTCAAAGCAAGCGACCCATCATATTCCTAGAAATCCCAAGCAATTGTGGCCCAAACAACTAAAGACCCATGTAACCAAACGGAGAGAACGCCCCATCATACTCCATGTCTACGGTTTTTGAGCACGCCTGCTGTGGGCCGCCCGTGGCCCGGTAAAAATGGACTGGGGCCATGGGCGAGCCTTGGCCGGAGCCGCGGTGGAGCAGTCCGCAACGGTGCGGCAGACCCGGCGGCGTGGCCCGCGGCGGGCGTGGCCAGGCCGCCCGTTGGACACCTGTATTCAGAACATGGTGACATTTCTTGTAGTGTGTCATCCAGATTGGTCGGGTTGGCATCTGGGAGTGGGTCGAGAACTGAAACACTGCCCTGTAAACGTTTGATGGTCTTTTGGTTTTAATTGAACGGCCGAGGTCATCTGGTATGAACTAAAAAAAAAAATAGTACGTACCTCCTGTATATGGTGTTGTTCGTGCTTGTGCAGCAGGCACAGGCAGCTAGAAATGGGCCGGATTAAGAACAATCAATTTGCGGCGTGTCGTCTTGTTTGGGGACTCGACGGTGAGAGATGGGTACGCATATATCCAATTATCCATCCATGCATTTGATTTGAGTGAACGATGTGACGCGGACACGTGGGTCCGACCGTCAGGTAACAGTCACCGAGAGGGGATGGCCAAAAAGGCAAAGCTATATCGTAGCTTTTGTACGTGCAACCTCTGCATGCTCGCCGCCCACGTAGGATGCATGGATCGGATGGGATGGGTGTGCATAGCATAGAACTACTGTGCGCTGTGCAAGCACCTTCTGGGCCAAACATATCCTGCACAACACTTCCCAACATATCTGCACAACACTTCCGCGTGCATTTATTACCATCAGCTACTGGTCCGTTTTCATTCAAATCGTGAATCGTTTTAAATTTTTAATGTAAAATTATGTGGTTCGTAAAAAAACTAAAACGACCTGCATTTCGATATAGGGAATACTATATTATCTATCTCTTGGTATTATTCATAAACTTTTTTCAAATTTCTTATTAATTGACATCAATTGTGAATTTTTTTTTTTTTGAAAGAAACATCAATTGTGAATTTGACTTCTTTTTTAGTGCATGAGGGAGTTTCCTAGATAACTAGTACTCATCAGAAAGAAGTATGGTTTTTCATTTGGCACTAACACGTAGCCAACCAAGGCATGGCACCAAGAAGCATAGCCCGTGCACGGCCCAACACGCCTCCTATCATGCCCGTGCCTAGCTCGCGACCCGATGGCACGCCCCAACCTGGCTCCCCATCGTGCCCGTGCACGCACGCACCGATGGTAGTGATGTGGTTGTGGCCGCCATTTCAACACCGTATTGCCCGCCCGTGCACGACATGATATTGGCCCATTCGTATGGATGTTGAATGTTTGATCTTCTTCCTCGAAAGCGTCGGATGTATACATTGTAAAACCATAGAATAAAATGACTCCTTTAATACCCCCGATCCCTCGGCTCCCTCTGCGCGCTGCTATTGGTTGCTCCTGGGGAGACAACCCCAACCACTCCTCTTTTGCCCGACCACTCCTCTAACTTTCGCTTCCCTAGCGGTGATTGCCTATCTCCTATCGCACCACGGACACCGGTTGCGCCCCAAATCGCTGAATATCTCTCTCTCTCTCTCACCAGCCCCTCTAGTTTATTGCTCACCGACGCCTCGCATGGAGCAGTGCTCGTGGCCGGCGACGTGCATCGCCGGGTTGTCATGCTCGACGGCGCGACCGCACAGCACATAGCCAACCAGCTATAGAGTCGCGTGCTTGGGCGAGGTTTTGACACGCCGGCACTATCAGGCACGCACGGCTGAGCTGCTGTGCCGCATCGTGTCATGCCTCATTGTGCCCTGCCGATCGGCGACACAGTTGGCTAAGTATAAGAAGAGGTGGTGAAGTACCGTGTGTTGGCGAGCGGCTCGAACGTGGATTGGGCAGCCTAAGCACCCACGCAAACTCCAAGAGACTAGTTAAATGTACTTGTGTAGCTATTTATAGCTATTGTGCTCTCGAAAAACATTCCAATGGCTTGTCTATTTTGTTTTCTATTTTTTTCATGCTAGCAATCCCACCATTCTCGTTGGCCATATTTGTCTAGCAAATCTTGCATGCTATCTTGTTTTTCAATTTAGCTTGACTATTGTAAAACTCTATATTTTTAGATGCTTTTTTCTATTTTACATAATGGCTAAATCTCACAATTTAGCAATAATTTTACAAGCACCCACACTTAATTGGCCGACCGAGGGCCTAAGCTCGGTTCTCTATTTTATCTATCTAGGCCTTGCAACTCGTAGAAAGGAAAAAAACATTACTCTTCCCCGTACTAAAAAATCTAAACATGAGTATAGAACAAGCACTTGTTCATATTTAGGTTTATATACTCCCCATTATCTTAAAAGAAAATGATCAAGGTAGTCAAACGATCTTAAGTCTTGACAAAATTTATATAAATTTTTAATATTTGTATTACCATCAACGCATTGATTGTTTATGAAATAAGTTTAAAACTTCAGAATTTTTCGTAGGTGAGGCATTTCAGTGCTACTCTCCTCCCTGTAAAGTAGGTTCATCGATTTTTTTGACTTTTTAAACTTTATGTTTGTTTTATCCGCCTTATTTAAAATATTTATACAAATCATAAAATAAATTAATCAATATTCAAGTATCTTCATTGATAAAATAAAGTCGTAACAAAATAAATTATATTTGTGTGAAAAAATTTGAATAAGAAAACATCAATAAAACTTACCTAAATCCGCGCGAAAAAGCTTAAAGTGAGACGGAGGGAGTAGCTATGTTTTGTTGATTGATTGATGATGATGAGATACCACGTACGGGAAGGTGGGCCCGGCGGTGCCGGTGCGACCACGGAGCCAGGGCAGGCGGTGGGTCTCCGCGCCCACGTGGAAACGGTACCGGGCTGCCTGATACGTCCATCCAACGCTGACTCGGCCGGGCCCGCCATTCCTCACTCCTTTATTTATTGTACTTTTTCGTACGCAAATTGTTCCCCCACTTTCTGAATATTCTGTTCTATAATCTCCATCTATATGCACGCATGTACGCCTTGGCTGGATGGCTTTGGTTTTGTGAGAGAAAAAATCGCTGTATTTGTTTCCGACGCTTCTTTGGTTGTTGTGAGAAAACACTACTATTGGCTGGTGGTGAACCAGCAAGCTCGAACAAGACGGTACTCTCACGGTCCCCCGGATTGTTTAACATTCGTTGTCTCTTTTTGAAAAACTTAGGCATACTCAGCTTTAATCAACATCACAAAAAATATTTAATATTTATGCTACATAATAAATATCATTAGTTATGAATACTACAAAAGATATTTAATATTTATGCTACATAATACACAAATATGCTAATATTTCTATACATCTAGTTGAACTTAAGAAAGTTTAATTAGCATGAATATACCACATCAACGCTTAAAGAACAGAGGCAGTATGTATGTACTCTCATCGTTCGCGCATCCCAGTAAATTCTGCCAACTTTGTAACATATATGTCTTTAATAAATGCACATCTCATTTCCTAAAGAGTCAAATGTTTTTAAATTTAACCAACTATATATAAAAATAATAATCATATTTATAATGTATAACAATAGTATCGTTCCATTGACATTAGTACATACTTTTATAATAAATTTAGTAACTACTGATATTATTTTCTATGTACTTAGTTATATTTTTGAAATATTTGACTTCTCATAAAAATAAGATCTACACTTATTTAAGGACCGAAGAAGTATACTATAGAAGATTATATAGATATGTCAAGATCAGGCCATGAGAAATACAATAATCTCCTTCTGCTGCTAGATGTATATATAAACACTAACACACACACAAAGATCGTCGACCATCGGATTCGTACTGCTTCACAAAAGAAATTATTCAATGGTATATGCTCTGTACAATGTTCCATCTCCTCGCAGCACAAGCACAACGGTCGTGCGGCAGGAGTATCACGTGCAGTTTCTGTTTTTCCTTGGTATATACACTTTTGACAGATGCTTCCGTGGAGTTTTCTACTGTCAACTTTTAGTAATGGTAAAAGAATTCTTTAAACGTTATATAAGCGCTAAACGGTCGGCCAAACATAATAGGGTGGTTGGTTTCAGGAGGTACCCAATTCTAGATGGGTTGGTACATCATGAGGTCATTCCTCAAGATTCAGTGGAACCCCTATTTCACATATTAGTACTAATTGTTATTAGGCTATGAGGAACGAGTTGATAATGCATCAACCTATTCCATTTATAATGAGTGAGAAATAAGTAGATGATTGTCTACCACATTCCTCAATCCAAACACTCTATAAAGAAATAAGGCAGACGCCATTGTCTAGTGTTTAACTGCTTTTTATAACTGGTTAAATTGTTGTTTGTGTGATGTACGAACATTATTTATGGTTTAGCGACTAGCCCAAGAGACGTGCCGCTCCTTGTCACCCAATGCTCTCTTTATCTCTATTAGTGAAATGAGCATTACCCTCTTCACATAGGACTTCTGATTTGTACATGCCCTAGTAGCTATAAACACAAAACTATCCATCATTGCTGGGAACATACAGATTTTGCAATATTTTTATGTGTATATATTTGTATTTGCTCCGATCGATTTGTCTTTGTACATCGTCTTATACTGTATTTATATACAAACTGTTGTGCAAATGAATAAAAAGAGCAGCAGGTAAGAAAGGCTCCGCTTTCCTTCCCTTCAAATATAATTCCGCTGACCTTGATGAGGCTGAAAACCCTTTTCGTTTTTATGCTCTCTTCCTTGCTTTTTCTCCAGCAACCTGATGCTCGGCTGCGGCTGCTCAGGGAAAGGAAGCATAGTGGTAGTAGTGGCATCCTAGTGGGCGGGGAGAAAAAGTTGTAAAGCTGCAGACCGCTCGCGCGCGTGGGTGGTTTGGGGCCCATTTGATCCACCTGTGGCCTACATGGATCTGGGCCCGCATGCTCTTTGACTTCAATCTTCATCAGTCTCCGACACTAACATTTTTTAGGAACATATATATGTTAATATTGATGGGACATTTCGTCAGTTCTCATCACTAGCAAATATTCCTATGTGTTGCACCGAAATTTATATCCTGTGTCATCTGCTCGTACTCTCTATATACTATATATATAGGACGTGTGTTGTTTTAACTAGATCTCGTATTCACATCACATGGGTCATAAATTCAAGTATCGGACAATAAACCAATATGACTGTAATAACTAATTCATGTTGTAATATTATTAGAACCGGCTATAACACTTATGCTTTGGAAAGTGAAGGGATATATACACATACAGAGAGAGAGATGGACCAAAATCTAGAGCAAAAAATTTCACTTATCAACATTAGATAAAAATTATAGATATAAATATAGATATAGATTTATTTATCGATGGGCACACTTATTACATTGTTAAGGCAAATTCATAGTACATGCCACACGAGCGAAGAAAAAGTGATATGGAACAGAACTAGGGCATAATAATAGCAGACGCGACTACAATTTGAAATCCTTTCTCACATGATTACAGGCAAGGCACACACCACCATATATATATTAGTACAACTTATTTCTCTCACACACAAAACACTATTGAATCAGTCTAAAACTATCAGCCGAACATATGTTACGTAATCTGATGATCTCTCAGTACATTTACAAGATTTGAGGCGTGTGTACTACAGTTGTAAACTCAAGGGGCTAGAGTTGGCATCTCTTTTTGTGTGCCGAGATGGAACAAAGCAAGGACACTGAGCCACATGGTTCGGTACATGTACTGGTTGGTGATAAAGAGGTACGGTGCACTACGGTGTAAATCTGAGGAGACAGAATGATCGGTGGATTATACAGTAGTTCCGTGCAACGTTGTCGTGCGTAGATTCGTAGCACAGTGATCGAGTGAGCATGCATCGATCATATCGGACCGTGCCCATGTGAGTGGATATGCACACCATGCATTGCATTAGAGATAATGTGTGTGCGTCTTACCGTGCAAAGGTGTATTGGAAAAAATGGTGGCCGGCTACTAGTTGCAAAGAGTACCTTAATTTTAGGAAGCAAATTTGAGTATATAATAATAGTGTCGGCATCTATTAGTAGCAGTTAAAAAGTTAGTTTTTCTTTTGACAAAGGAGTTAATAGTTAGTTTACTGTACATGTAATGATGTACACTAGTAGTAAGTATTACATCAATCAACTACTTATTCCAGACCCTTTTGACAGGACCCACATAGCGGGCATTGGGCTGGGTCGGACGCACGGAACGACGAAGACCATGGGCCGCAGCTGTGTTGTTGGAGTCTGTTTTCTGTTGCCGGACCAGGCACAGCGCCGGGCATTTCTGTTGTCGGACTACCATCAGGGCTGACACCCTTCCTGCTCCGCTCCTCCGCGTGCGCCGATCCCCTGTCTCTGTGGAGCTGCCTAAATCACACATATTAGCGTGCAAACTGCCTCGTCATCTCTTCTTCCTCCCCATTCCATATTCCATATTATAATAAAAATTATACTTTTTTTTTAGCAGAAAATAAAAAATTATACTTGTTAGAGGCATATGTATTGGGCTCAACACCGGGCTCACAACTAAATGGGCCGTGGAAAGCAAGCAGCCCACAACCGGCTCCAACGCCTGTCATTATTCAATTGTGGAGCGAAATCGTGGGAGGCAACTAATGATGCTTAATTAGTGCCACCTCGCTAGGCACAAATACACGAAGCTTTGGTTATAAGCCCGCGTGTCTAGCCTAACAATGTCTCTTCTTGAGACATCCGATAAAATTGGAACGATACTGAGAAGATTAGCATGGCCCCTGCGCAAGGATGACACGCGACAAATCGAGAAATGGCCCAAATTTTTTGAGATTTTGTACTCTATCTAAATTCACCATTTTGGAGGGGCATCTCTAAATAATGACATTAGTGCGTACATGTGTCCTTGTCATCTCTTCTTCCTCCAATTCAATGTTATAAAGGGGTAATTAAATTATAAATAAATAAAAATACTTAAGAGGCATATGTCTCTAAATTACCATTTTAGTGTGCACTTGTCTCCTCGTCATCTCTTTTCCCTCCCATCTAATCTAATAATATAAATTATAAAATAAAAAATAATAATTAGACGCATATGTATCGGGCCCATACTGGGCTCCCCAAATAAATGGGCCGTGGAAAGAAGCAGCCCACACACGGCTTTTAGGTTTGTCAATACCGAATGCAGGGGCAACTAATAATGTTTACTTAGTGCCACCTCGCTAGCGCAAATACAGAGAGCTTTTGGTTATAAGCTGGCATGTCCAGCCTACCATTGTCTCTTCGGAGACATCCGATAAAATTAAAACGATACAGAGAAGATTAGCATGGCCCTGCAGCGAGGATGACACACGCACAAATCGAGAAATGGTCCAAATTTTTTACGATTTTGCGCTCTAGTCCCTTGGCATCTCATATAGTCTACTGCTAGCATTTCATTTTAGTAATATACTTTGGGTCATTTTTTTCCGAAGGCTCATACTCTACTACTTCCATTTCAAATTTTCAATTCATGTTATAAAAGTCATTTTAGTAATATTTTAGGTCAATTTTCTCTAGTTTTAGTGCATCCTCTTAACAAGTTTTTAGACTTTTATTGCATGGTTGATGGACTTCATTCGCTTCGTGTGCAAACCTTAGCAAAAAGTTAGCACGCTATAAGTGCCCCGGTGAAAGTGTGTAATGATTGATGATTTCTTCCATAGCAGCAGGTGTCTTGCACATAAGCATCGGCACTATCGGTCCATGCACATCCTTATTTGGTTATTATTCCTTGATTAGAGTCGCAAATATATACCTTTTACAGTATACCAATTTATTAGAATCGTAAATATATAATGGCATTATTTTTTATAAACTTGATTAAGCTTTAAATAGTTTGTTGAAGGATAAAATACAATTATAATTGCTTTCTTTTCTTAGAGCAACTCCAAAGATGTGTTATCCTTATTAGATAGGCTATATATGGTTTTTTAGAGAAAAATAAACTCCAACAAATATGCTAGGTGGTTTTATAAAATAGCAAACATGATATCTCTCGGAATCTCGGTGGCCGTATATTGTCATCCATATCCATTTGTTATATGGTTTTATAAAATAACAAGTCTGGCAGGATTTTTCTCTTTTTTTAGAATTTTCATATTTTATAAAATGGTTAAACAATAAAATTTAGCTAGGATAAAATAAAACTACAATTTTATGAAAATGTCTCCGCTTCTTTATATGAGACGATGTATGTGACCAAAATTATTACAAAAGGTGCTCTGGGTTAAAGACTCCGGCGCCTACGCAGTAAGCACAACCAAAAAGGTAGACAAAATGACTGAGATAGTACATCTAGGTTAGGCTAAAATTATATTTAGAATTTCCCTTGCCTTGTTGAAGTGGTATAGCTTGCAAAAATAATGTGACCGAAAGACCGAGTCATTGTTGTCAGGTTGGAATTATGGGAAGCGGCCAATACTGCAATCGGCTTGTGGCGCATACTCTTGTGTAGTGCTAGTTCAGTCACTTTGCACGCATGAGTACGTTTTTGTTTGGTCGACAGCGTCAGCCATGGATGTCACTTTGCAATAGCATTTTTTTGACACTCGAACAGGCTCTACAGCCTTGTATCAATAGACGCAAAGCTCAGCCAAATCGCGAGCAACCAAACTAGTTACACACTCCGGGAGGGGTCAGTCCAAATCCAAAACTGGCCCGAGTGCCAACTCGATCATACCCCTCTTTGCCAACAAGTTTGTAGACGAGTTACAAGATCTCGGAACATTACACACACATGCAATTAAAACTATCTTGATGGAGACTGGGAAGATCAGTGAAGAAGAGGCCACCACCAATGGATAGGTCTCTGGACGACGAGATGATTGCTTCCTTCAATTGAGAGGAATCGGTTTCAAGCACTATTTGTGAGACGCCGAAATGTTCTGCAGCCTCCAACGCCTGTTTGCATGCCATAGTTTCAGCAAGCGGGGGCATCATGCACCGGGCCTTTTCCCAGCCTCCGAAAAGTACTGTCATCTCTTCTTCCTCCCAGGCATATGTATGGGCCTAGTTTGGGCTCCCAACTAAATGGGCTGTGGAAAGCAAGCAGCCAACCCGTCTCTCAACTCTCAAGGTCCATCATTAGCATCTAATTGCGGATCAGCAGTGTAGGAGGTATCTAATGATGTTTAATTAGTGCCACCTGGCTAGCTCAATGCCAGACAGCTTTGGTTATAACCTGTTGTGCACAGCCTAATAATGTCTCTTTGGAGACATCAGATAAAATTGGAACAATACAGAGAAGATTAGCATGGCCTGGCAAGGATGACAATAAAATGAAATGGTCCAATTTTTTTTGAGATTTTGGTCCAAGTTTTTTTTTGAGATTTTGCGCTCTAGTTTGGGTCAATTTTCTCTAGTTATTGTTATGAAACATGTCGTCAGCGGTTAGGACCTTCCCTCTCCGTCTCTCGCAATCAACATAGTAGATGAAAGTAGAACAAGTAGACACAAGATGTAGGGAGACTATTCTTTATTCATCGGATCTTCCTACTTTACAACATAGAGCTCCCACATATATATAGTCCAGCCAAGGCGGAGAGTTTTGGTAAGAGCCCACATACAAACGGACTAGGATTAGGATTCATCCTTCTCCTTTCCTTCTAGGAAAGAGTCCGTGTGTTTTACAACACTCCCCTTGGGCGATTACCACGATATGCACATGCCTCATCAAAAACTCCATCCAAAAACCCAAAGTGGGGAAAAAAATGGTTCTTGGAGAAAAGAGTACATCGTATTCGTTAATTGCATTGCACATGTTGTCTCATTAAAAACCTTGTGTGAGAAACCTTCTAGTAAAAACTCACATAGGAAAAAAGAGTACAATATTTAACCTTCTTGGTCATATATTCTTGGGGATACTCTATTCTTCGTGAATAGAAATTGATCTTCATAATCTATGCATAAACTTTTGATGTTTTAGCAAATATGATTTTTATAATTCTAATGGTTTCAATTACCTTCGAGGTAAATTCAATAAAATTGCTCCCCCTCACAAAGCCATCATTTGAATTTGACTCAAAAGTATGGCTTATAATTCTTCCATGAATTATATGGGTATAACAAAGAGCAATATGCTTCATGCAAAAGGAACCACTTGTTGTGCAAAACAAATAAATTTTATCCTTCAAGATAATAAATCCTTTCGAGGAGGATTAGGGGGAAAAATAAGTTCATATTCAACATCTTCTAGATAGTGTATCAAACTTATACAAGCTTGAATACTTTATGGTTCTTCCTTAGTGGATTTTGAAATGGTATATTCTACAAATCTTCAAGATTTTTATAGTACCACTCAATAATAAATCCAGTCTTGCATTTTGGCATTTAGGGGATAATTTAAATACCAAAGTCACCATTATTATTTCTATTGCATTTAGAGGATGATAGATTCATTGCTAGCATTACACTTTCGAAAGTGTTTGTATGATACCTTCATGGTGTTTAAGATTCCTCATTTTTCTCTCTCGGGGTCTATATTCACTTCAGGGATGCATGGTGTTTATTCAAGAATTGACCGTAAATCCTTCATGGATTAATTCCTTCAAGAATATACTTTCATTCTTAGTGAATTATTAATTCTCTTCTATGAGATATATTTTCTATTGCATGAGAGATGAGTGATATACACAATAACATTGAGTTATTCACTATAAAATCATTCAATGATTGTAATCCTTCTAGGACATGCTCTTCTTGAGACTTGAATATTCATTCAGAATATATGTACCTTAGACTTCAATACTTAGTATGAGATTTCTACAAGTTGCGATTTATATTCTTCTAAAACTATATGGATTTTCATAATCCACTTATTAAGCTGCATATTCAATATTCATTTGTTTCATTTTTGCGGAGATATAGCAGAACATTCATTTCTTCTTAATAGGAGATTCAACCTCAATTGCTTTCTTCATTGACTCGATATAATCGCTACAAGCGATTTTGCCATGAACTTTATTTTCCGGATCAGGGTTCTCACAAGAGAAACATTCGCAATTAAAAAGGTAGTGTTGTCGATAACTATTTTCTCTTCTCCCAATACTCTCACAATGTGAGAATATTTTATCTCTGTCATTTCCCAAACAAGAGATGGTATATTGTTCTACATATCCAACACTAATGATGATGGCGCTTAGTATGTTGGATTTCATCTTCATGATGATCCTCTTCATGAGGTGCTCAACCTTCTTCATGAGGTGTTCTCTTCATGAGAATGGAGTAGTTTTATTTTATTTCTATTCAACAAGTATACACAAAACTAGAACCCACAGGCCCCCGTAGATTTTAGCTTGATAGTATGCAATATTTAGTTTACTATTCGTAAACAAAACTTACGGGTTATAACTTCAAGTTACTCCTCTCATTTATAAAAATATCCTGGCATATGCTCCGTTTCATGCTTTCACAAGAGCATTAGTCAAACTATTAGTTGACTTAGTGCGTGATAGTATTCCTTCTTCAAGCTTCAAGAAAATTTTCTAGATCATTTTTCTTCTCTCGAAATAATATTTGGCATTCAAATAGGCTTTCTCTCCCCTAATGCCAATATTAGATCTTTAATAGCATACTTCAATAGATATCCCCTATCATGGGCTTAAAACAATTCAAATTTATATATCTCCAACTACAAGTGGAGGCCCATTTATGTATGCTATGATTAGGTTTTATGGGAAATATTCACGCACATATTTAAACATGGGGGTTATTATTCATTATGCAAGTGAGCTAGTACTTAAAGTGCACTTAAGAATGTTCATCATTCCTATGAACTCGTGGATGTTCTCCCCCGGTATGCACAAAACATAGTTTAGAAAAACTATTTCATTCTCTAGCTTCTTTATTATTTAGCCTAATAAATTGATCCAAGTACTCATACAATTAAAAATATGGACCATATACTACGAAAATATAGATACGCAACATACAAGTTCACATGGAATTTCTTCTAGAATTTTCTAATTGCCATCAATGCAAAAATCCCTTAATGCCTTTTCTTCATAAATCCCAAATCATCATAATTGTGTTATCCACTATCTTAGTTCCACAATAATTCTTCCCATCAAATGGGTTAGTCTCCATTGAGAAAATTTCATAAACTCACTCCCCCTCGATCTTAAGAAATCTTTCGGCCCTAGATCAATCTATTGCTTATGCATACAATGCTTGAAAGCAAAGCATTCCTTAGTTCAACGGGAACCATATAGACATAGCATGCTAGCTAGCCAATTTGATTATGAGGGAAGCACAAAAGATAGCTACTAGCCACAATTGTAGCCGCTATGCTAATATTCATGCAAGAGTGGAGATACTTGTAGCTCAATGAGATACATATGCAAGTTGTAATATGAAACGTTAGAATTCAGTCTAACATAATAGATAACAACAAAATACAAAGCTACAAGATTACTTGCAATTAGTGCAAAGAGAGAAAGTTAACTTGGCGGAAGGGACGCGGGCGTAACTTCAAGTCCTGATACATGCACATTAAAATTGATTTAGGATGGCTATGCCTATTAAATATAATTTATCCACATTTTCTTATGCCTTTATCCAAAATTACTCCCCTTTTCATGCCATAACTACCTCAAGTAGTAATTGCTTCAAGCATTATCTATGAATATCAATTCTAATGCATCCATAGAATCCAAATCATACTTCTAGTATTCAATGATTATGACATGAAATTTCGTGATATCCAATGTACTATTCAAGTGTACACCATAGGACTCTGGGTAGAATATAATTTCTAGTTCTCAAGATAAAAAAAATTAAATACTTAGGATTATACAATTTCTTGGCTAAATCGATCCTTCTAAGACCGGTTAATATGCCAAGATAGTCCAACTATTTATGTGCTTTTAGGAAATTCAGTTTCCCATCTACCTACATGGTAGTGATTG
>JADLZK010005416.1:0-17525 GCA_015847255.1 Hyparrhenia diplandra
AAGTTTCCAATCAACCTTTGATTGACCATCGTTTGACCATCAGTTTGGGATAGCCCCAACATAGTAGACAAAGTTCTATTCACAACCTCGCTTGACCATTTCTTGGGGATGACATGTAGTCGAAAACAAAAGTTCAGGTTCCCAATTTTGCCCACAAAGTCTTCCAAAAATAACTAAGAAATTTAGCATCACGATCAGAAACAATTGTGTTGGGCACCCCATGCAAGCTAATAATTTCTCGAAAAGAACAAATCAGCAATGTGAGAAGCATCATCAGTTTTATGGCATGGTATGAAATGTGCCATCTTAGAAAATCTATCAACAACCACAAAAACACTATCATGTCCCTTCCTAGTCCTTGGCAATCCCAACACAAAATCCATAGAAATATCTTCCCAAGGAGCACTAAGGAACAGGTAGAGGTAAATACAAACCGTGGGGATTTAACCGTGACTTTGCCTTTTTGACATGTCGCAAGCAACGAGCAACAAATCTCTCTACATCTCTTTTCATCTTTGGCCAAAAGAAATGACCAGCAAGTATATCTTCTGTCTTTTTTGGCTCCAAAGTGTCCCATCAAGCCACCTCCATGCGCTTCCTCGCAACAATAACAAACGAACGGAGCTAGCTGGAATGCATAGCTTGTTAGCTCTAAACACAAACCCATCACTAACAATGAATTTGTTCCATCCTTTTCCCATCTTTACACTGCAACAACACTTCTTTAAAATCAGCATCATTAACATATTGGTCTTTAATTGCTTCTAGTCCAAAGATCTTGTAATCAAGTTGATTCAGCAATGTATATCTCCTAGACAAGGCATCAGCAATGATGTTCTCCTTCCCTTTCTTATGCTTAATAACATAAGGAAAGGTTTCAATAAATTCAACCCACTTAGCATGTCTTCGATTCAGTTTTCCTTGACTACGAATATGTTTCAAAGATTCATGATCAGAATGAATAACAAACTCTTTGGGCCACAAATAATGCTGCCATGTTTCTAATGTTCGCACAAGAGCATATAATTCCTTATCATAAGTGGAATAGTTCAGAACAGGCCCACTCAATTTCTCACTAAAATATGCCACAGTGTTTGCCTTCTTGTAACAAAACACCACCAAAACCAATCCCACTAGCATCACATTCTAGTTCAAAAGTCTTATTAAAATCAGGAAGTTGGAGGAGAGGTGCATGTGTCAACTTATCTTTTAGCATGTTGAAGGAGTTCTTTGTGTACCGCCCCAATCAAAGGGCACCCCCTTCTTTGTAAGCTCATTCAACGGTGCAGCGATGGTGCTAAAATCCTTCACAAAAACGATAGAATCCAAGCAAGTCCTAGGAAACTCCTGTGATAGTCTTTGGTATCGCCATCCCCGAATAGCTTCTACCTTGGCTTGATCAACCTCAATTCCCCGTGGAGTCACAACATAGCCAAGAAAAAGATACTCGATCGGTGCAAAAGGTGCACTTCTCAAGGTTACCAAATAAACGTGCATCTCGTAAAAGGCATCAAAAAACAGCACGTAAGTGATCAAGATGTTTATCCATAGATTTGCTGTAGATCAATATATCATCAAAGTAAACTACAACAAATTTCCCAATGAAAGCACGCAAAAACCTCGCTCATTAGTCTCATGAAAGTACTAGGTGCATTAGTTAACCCAAAAGGCATTACTAACCACTCATATAAACCAAACTTAGTTTTGAAAGCTGTTTTCCATTCATCTCCCAATTTCATAATAATTTGGTGGTACCCACTAACGCAAATCAACCTTGAAAACACAACAGCACCACTCAATTCATCAAGCATATCATCTAAACGTGGGATAGGGTGTCGATATCGAATGGTAATATTATTAATAGCCCTACAATCAAACACACATACGCCATGTTCCATCTTTCTTAGGCACCAAAATAACTGGAACAGCGCTAGGGACTAAGAGACTCACGCACATAACCTTTGTCGAGGTAGTTCTTGCACTTGCCGCTGAATTTCTTTCGTTTCTCCGGATTTGTCCCAGACGGCGCACGGTTTGGCAAAAGATGCACCAGGAATAAGATCAATTTGGTGTTCAATCCCACGAATAGGTGGCAGCCCCGCTGGTATCTCACATGGAAATACATCAGAATACTCCCTACAAAATGTTAGCAACAGCAGGAGGCAAAGAATGTTGCATATCTTCAATTGAAATCAAAGCATCTTTGCATACCAAAGCAAATGCAACCGAGGGGAAGCAATTAATTCATTGATATCAGATTTAGTAGCAAGCATGCAATGTCCTTTTAGCCTTATCTCATCCTGCCTATGGTCAACAGATTTGGTAATTTCATTGTTCTTAGTTTTAGCTTTGGTAGCTTTAGCAACATCATCATTGCAAAATAGCTTCAGGAGACATAGGCATCAAAACAATTTTCTTATCATGGTGTAAGAGAGAATACTGATTTGATCTACCATGATGTATGCAATCCTTATCAAATTGCCATGGTCTACCTAGCAAAATATTACAAGCTTCCATAGGAACAACATCACATTCAACAACATCATGGTATGAACCAATAGCAATATTAACTCGCACTAATCTGGTTACCCCGACCTTACCACTATTGTTGAGCCACCGAATGTGATATGGATGTGGGTGCGGTTTGGTTCAGGTGCAAGCTTCTCCACCATGTCAGTGCTAGCCAAGTTGTTGCAGCTCCCTCCATCAATAATCAATCGACACGAGCGTTCTTTAATAACACACTTTGTTTGGAACAATGTATGTCGCTGATTCTGCTCCGCCTTCTCCATTTGAGCACTGAGCACACGCTGCACAATAAGACTCTCATATTGCTCTGCATCCTCTGCACCAATCTGCTCTTCGGTGGTGCGTCACTACCTGCATTATCAGCAGCAAGCAAAGCACGTGTATCGTCATCAAAATCACTAGCAGATGAATACCCACCGCCTTCTTTGACCACCAAAACACGCTTGGTAGGACAATCACGCAACATGTGTCCATAGCCCTTGCATCGGTGACACTGAACATCCCTTGTTCTACCTGTGGAGGCAATCGAAGAGGCACTACCAGCTGGTTTTTGGACTGATTTGGTTGCTGAATTTGTGGGTTTCTCACTAGAGGAAGGTCGTGGTGCTGCTGATCGGCTTGATATAGTAGCTGGGAGAAGTGCATGACCCGTCATGGAAGTGGATGTGCGTTGCTGCCATGTAGATCTTCCTGCAGAAATGTTAGACTTGGCACTAGCATGTCGCCCCTGTACTTCCCTTTCAGCTTTACAAGCAAGATGAAACAAACGGGTTATATTACTATACTCTTTATAAGCAAGAATGTCCTGAATTTCACGATTTAACCCGCCCAAAAATCTAGCCATAGCAGGTTCCTCTCCCTCCTCTAAATTACAACGCAACATGCCCATTTGCAATTCCCGATAATATTCTTCTACACATTTAGCACCTTGTCTTAATTGTTGCAACTTGTTTAACAGATCACGTGCATAGTAAGAAGGAACAAATCTATCCCTCATGACACTTTTCAAAGCATCCCAAGTTCGAGGTATGTTTTTAGGATTTTTCTTGCCATGTTCTATCCACCAAACAGAAGCAAAATCAGTAAACTCACTAGTAGCAGCCCTAACACGTGTATCCTCAGGAAATTCATGACATGCAAACTTTTGATCAACAGCAATCTCCCAAGTAATGTATGCATCAGGGTCATATTTACCATCAAAAGGAGGTATTTTAAATTTAATTTTACTGAAAGCATCATTATTATTGTGTACCTCACGTCGGGCGGTGGCCACCCATACCTCTACGGTTTCGATGTAGTCGACGCCGATCATGAGTGTCCCGATCCTCACGTTTCAGTATCAGCAGTATAATCATCCTCAAAATTATCTTCCCATAATTCGTCCTCATCGCCTTCCTCTTTGCCTTCCTTATGTTGTTCTTTTTCTTTTGTGTGGAGCCCATCAAAACGCTGTAGAAGAGCAGCAAGGCTTTTTGTCGACACGAGCAAATGCACACCTCAAACTTGTGAGCTTGGTGTTGGTGGCAATTTGTGTGGCCTCCAACCGCCCAAGCTTTTCATTCGCCACCGCAAGTCATTATCAAGTCCCTCCGTGTGCAACTTCACTTGCTTTTCAAAATGTTGTATAATGCCCTTGGTGCGAGGTGATTGTGGAATTTTGGTCTTATCCGCATCACTCCCGATCCCGACATGGTTTAAAAACACCGTGGAAACAAGAAAACGGGTGAAGAAATAAAAGCCCTACAACTATTGGGACGTGGCTACTGCAAGTGACTCACTCTCAACCTGTTATACAAGCCCTTACCAATTCTTACCTTGCTCAACAGGAGGGGTCGACCACCAACAAGTCTGCAGCAATGGAACGAAGTGTATCGGTGCCGCGACAACAAGACTGTCAAGTTGTAGGATATGTGGAGCTATAGGTGGGCTGAAACAAGGAACAAACTAGCACCACGTTAGTTATAAAAGCAAGTGAATAATCGTTCAACGGCGGTACTGTGCTGGTCCTAGCTAGACCGTGCTAGAGACGCGAGCCTGGACACAAACGAGGTCACAACACACCACCTACCGCTGAATCGGAAACAAACCAACACAAAGAACAACTATTTTCTTTTCTTTTCTTTTTTTTTTTTTTTTTTTTTGGCTCTTTTTTTTTTTTTTTTTCCTTTTTTTTTCAATTTTTTTTTTTTTGCACCTGCTTGCTTTTTTTTTTTACTTATACCACAAATTTACACAAGAAATTACAATGGCAAAAGGACACAACTGCAGTTCGCGATATCTCGTGGGTGATTCTGGTGCACTCAAAACAGATGTGGAGGCAATTGAGGATTCGTTGGAAAGCTCACGACGTAAGCTTTCTAACCTATATTTGCACTGGCCAATCCGAGACTGGACGCGGCAGAAAAGGCCAAAGTGCTTGTCTTGCCAAAAACTGGAAACAGAAACAATTCCGAGATGAATTTGATGTGGTGATGGCTATGGAAGTGGTGGTGGTGATAACAATGGTGGATCAAGTGCAATATGTGACTGAAAACGTGACAAGAACTCGAAACTCTAAAGGACTAAAACTAAGACCAGCAACTCGACACAACCGATGCAACCGACGATTCAACAAGCCCAAACTAAAGTAGTACTAGTAAAGGCTCAAAGAGTTTATGGGATTCCAAGTAAACTGATCTACTATTTTTTTTGAGCTTTTTCTGGACTATAGGACTTAATAAAAACGAAGAGGAATTGGAAAGTCTCTCACCGATAAACCTTGCTCTGATTACCAACTGATGCGAACCCACTAGGGTTTTTGCCCGATCTTTCGATGAGAGGGTGTGGATAACTCGATTGGTGGATGGAGACGACATTCACGGCCCGACTACAGCCCTCCAAGACCGCGCCTTAGCAACCGATACACCACCTCCAAGGGCTGTCACGATCTTGTGGAGCGCAACACCCGGCCACTAGGGCACTTGTCCGCAAGCAATCGAAGAACTAGCAAGAACAAGTATGTAACAAGTACTAAATTACTAGATGTAAATGAAGGTTCAAACTCAATCTCCAATGAAGTGGGGTTCGAAGACAAGAAGACGGGCGGCTAATCCAAGACGCGCTTACAAGCAAGTAGCGAAGGCTAAACTTGATCTAAACAAAACCCGATCTGTTCATGGGGCTCAAAGTAGCACTTGTTAGAGTGAAATCTTGGAATTGCATCGAACCCTAGGTCTCGACCTAATGGACCGAAATAAGAAGGGGGCCCGTTGGGAACGGTACATAGGAAGTTAGGTGGATAGGTTAGATGATGGTAGGATCAATTATATTGCGTTTCCCCAACCGTTAATATATATGTTTCGGGATGTGGCATTAGAAACTTCTTGGCGATTGATTTCTTGAATCAAACAAAGAGAAGTTTCCAATCCGGCTATAAATGAAGGTAGACTTTTTTTCGCCGGTAGTGGAATCAAATGCCTCACCCTAGAAAAACTAATTTAGAACAAGTAGACTCTATGAGAGTTTTTCTAAGAATCACTTGTCCTAGGCCTCAAAGTAGCACTTGTTTAGAGTGAAATCTTAGAATTGCATCGAAAATCTCTGTCTCGACCTACGCATTGAAACAAGAAGGGGAACTACACAAAAAACGGTACATATGAAGTTAGGGTGGATAGGTTAGATGATGGTAGGATAAATTACATTGCGTTCCCCAACCGTTAATATATGTTTTGGGATGTGGCATTAGGGATTTCCGGCGCTGATTTCAGCGCGAACTCGAAACAGAGAGAAGTTTCCAATCCGCTAAAAATCGAGGTAGACTTTTTTTCGGTTGTTGGAATCAAATGCCTCACCCTAGAAAACCTAAATTAGAACAAGTAGACGATCAGAGAGTTTTTCTAAGAATCACTTTTCATAGGGCTCAAAGTAGCACTTGTTAGAGTGAAATCTTGGAATTGCATCGAAAATCTCGTCTCGACCTACGCATAGAAAAACAAGAAGGGGCGGCACGAACGGTACATAGGAAGTTAGGGTGGATAGGTTAGATGATGGTAGGATCAATTACATTGCGTTCCCCAACCGTTAATATATGTTTCGGGATGTGGCATTAGGGACTGCTGGCGCTGATTTCAGCGCGAACTCGAAACAAAGAGAAGTTTCCAATCCGGCTATAAAATCGAGGTAGACTTTTTCGCGGTAGTGGAATCAAATGCCTCACCCTAGAAAAACTAATTTAGAACAAGTAGACTCTCAGAGAGTTTTTCTAAGAATCACTTGTCATAGGCCTCAAAGTAGCACTTGTTTATAGTGAAATCTTGGAATTGCATCGAAAATCTCTGTCGCGACCTACGTACCGAAACAAGAAGGGGAACGGCACGAACGGTACATAGGAAGTTAGGGTGGATAGGTTAGATGATGGTAGGATCAATTACATTGCGTTCCCCAACCGTTAATATATGTTTCGGGATGTGGCATTAGGGGATCGCCGGGCGTTGATTTCAGCACGAACTCAAAAAACAAAGAGAAGTTTCCAATCCGGCTAAAAAATCGAGGTAGACTTTTTTCGCGGTTGTGGAATCAAATGCCTCACCCTAGAAAAACCTAAATTAGAACAAGTAGACTCATCGAGAGTTTTTCTAAGAATCACTTGTCATAGGGCTCAAAGTAGCACTTGTTAGAGTGAAATCTTGGAATTGCATCGAAAATCTCTCGTCTCGACCTACGTGCATCGAAACAAGAAGGGAACGGCACAAACGGTACATAGGAAGTTAGGGTGGATAGGTTAGATGATGGTAGGATCAATTACATTGCGTTCCCCAACCGTTAATATATGTTTCGGGATGTGGCATTAGGGGATCGGCCGGGCGCTGATTTCAACGAAACTCGAAACAAAGAGAAGTTTCCAATCCGCTATAAAATCGAGGTAGTAGACTTTTTCGCGGTAGTGGAATCAAATGCCTCACCCTAGAAAAACTAAATTAGAACAAGTAGACTCTCGAGAGTTTTTCTAAGAATCACTTTTCATAGGCCTCAAAGTAGCACTTGTTTAGAGTGAAATCTTGGAATTGCATCGAAAAATCTTCGTCTCGACCTACGCATCGAAACAAGAAGGGGATGGCACGAACGGTACACATATGAAGTTAGGGTGGATAGGTTAGATGATGGTAGGATCAATTACATTTCGCGTTCCCAACCGTTAATATATGTTTCGGGATGTGGCATTAGGGATCGGCCGGGCGCTGATTTCAGCGTGAACTCGAAACAAAGAGAAGTTTCCAATCCGGCTATAAAATCGAGGTATACTTTTTTTCGCGGTTGTGGAATCAAATGCCTCACCCTAGAAAAACCTAAATTAGAACAAGTAGACTATCGAGAGAGTTTTTCTAAGAATCACTTGTCATAGGGCTCAAAGTAGCACTTGTTTAGAGTGAAATCTTGAATTGCATCGAAAAATCTCTTTCTCGACCTACGCATCGAAACAAGAAGGGGAACGGCACGAACGGTACATAGGAAGTTAGGGTGGATAGGTTAGATGATGGTAGGATCAATTACATTGCGTTCCCCAACCGTTAATATATGTTTCGGGATGTGGCATTAGGGATCTGCTTGATTTCAGCGTGAACTCAAAAACAAAGAGAAGTTTCAATCCGGCTATAAAATCGAGGTAGACTTTTTCGCGGTTGTGGAATCAAATGCCTCACCCTAGAAAAACCTAAATTAGAACAAGTAGACGAGAGAGTTTTTTTAAGAATCACTTGTCATAGGGCTCAAAGTAGCAATTGTTTAGAGTGAAATCTTGGAATTGCATCGAAAATCTCTGTCTCGACCTACGTACAGAAACAAGAAGGGGAACGGCACGAACGGTACATAGGAAGTTAGGGTGGATAGGTTAGATGATGGTAGGATCAATTACATTGCGTTCCCCAACCGTTAATATATGTTTCGGGATGTGGCATTAGGGACTGCTGGCGCTGATTTCAGCGCGAACTCGAAACAAAGAGAAGTTTCCAATCCGGCTATAAAATCGAGGTAGACTTTTTCGCGGTAGTGGAATCAAATGCCTCACCCTAGAAAAACTAATTTAGAACAAGTAGACTCTCAGAGAGTTTTTCTAAGAATCACTTGTCATAGGCCTCAAAGTAGCACTTGTTTAGAGTGAAATCTTAGAATTGCATCGAAAATCTCTGTCTCGACCTACGTACCGAAACAAGAAGGGGAACAGCACGAACGGTACATAGGAAGTTAGGGTGGATAGGTTAGATGATGGTAGGATAAATTACATTGCGTTCCCCAACCGTTAATATATGTTTCGGGATGTGGCATTAGGGGATCGGCGGGCGCTGATTTCAGCGCGAACTCGAAACATAGAGAAGTTTCCAATCCGGCTAAAAATTCGAGGTAGACTTTTTCGCGGTTGTGGAATCAAATGCCTCACCCTAGAAAACCTAAATTAGAACAAGTAGACGATCAGAGAGTTTTTCTAAGAATCACTTTTCATAGGGCTCAAAGTAGCACTTGTTTAGAGTGAAATCTTGGAATTGCATCGAAAATCTCTCGTCTCGACCTACGCACAAAACAAGAAGGGGAGCGGCACAAACGGTACATAGGAAGTTAGGGTGGATAGGTTAGATGATGGTAGGATGAATTACATTCCGTTCCCCAACCGTTAATATATGTTTCGGGATGTGGCATTAGGGGGGCCGGGCGCTGATTTCAGCGCGAACTCAAAAACAAAGAGAAGTTTCCAATCCGGCTATAAAATCGAGGTAGACTTTTTTTCGCGGTAGTGGAATCAAATGCCTCACCCTAGAAAACTAATTTAGAACAAGTAGACTCTAAGAGAGTTTTTCTAAGAATCACTTGTCATAGGCCTCAAAGTAGCACTTGTTTAGAGTGAAATCTTGGAATTGCATCGAAAATCTCTGTCTCGACCTACGCATCAAAACAAGAAGGGGATGGCACGAACGGTACATAGGAAGTTAGGGTGGATAGGTTAGATGATGGTAGGATCAATTACATTGCGTTCCCCAACCGTTAATATATGTTTCGGGATGTGGCATTAGGGATCGCCGGGCGCTGATTTCAGCGTGAACTCGAAAAACAAAGAGAAGTTTCCAATCCGCTATAAAATCGAGGTAGACTTTTTTCGCGGTTGTGGAATCAAATGCCTCACCCTAGAAAAACCTAAATTAGAACAAGTAGACGATCAGAGAGTTTTTCTAAGAATCACTTGTCATAGGGCTCAAAGTAGCACTTGTTTAGAGTGAAATCTTGGAATTGCATCGAAAATCTTCGTCTCGACCTACGCATTGAAACAAGAAGGGGAACGGCACGAACGGTACATAGGAAGTTAGGGTGGATAGGTTAGATGATGGTAGGATCAATTACATTGCGTTCCCCAACCGTTAATATATGTTTGGGGGATGTGGCATTAGGGATCGGCTGGCGCTGATTTCAGCGTGAACTCAAACAAAAGAGAAGTTTCCAATCCGGCTATAAAATCGAGGTAGACTTTTTTCGCGGTTGTGGAATCAAATGCCACACCCTAGAAAACCTAAATTAGAACAAGTAGACTATCGAGAGAGTTTTTCTAAGAATCACTTTTCATAGGCCTCAAAGTAGCACTTGTTTAGAGTGAAATCTTGGAATTGCATCGAAAATCTTGTCTCGACCTACGTGCATCAAAAAACAAGAAGGAACGGCACGAACGGTACATAGGAAGTTAGGGTGGATAGGTTAGATGATGGTAGGATCAATTACATTGCGTTCCCCAACCGTTAATATATGTTTCGGGATGTGGCATTAGGGATCTTTGGCGCTGATTTCAGCGCTGAACTCGAAACAAAGAGAAGTTTCCAATCCGGCTATAAAATCGAGGTAGACTTTTTTCGCGGTTGTGGAATCAAATGCCTCACCCTAGAAAACCAAAATTAGAACAAGTAGACGATCGAGAGTTTTTCTAAGAATCACTTGTCATAGGCCTCAAAGTAGCACTTGTTTAGAGTGAAATCTTGGAATTGCATCGAAAATCTACGTCTCGACCTACGTACCGAAACAAGAAGGGGAACGGCACGAACGGCACATAGGAAGTTAGGGTGGATAGGTTAGATGATGGTAGGATCAATTACATTGCATTCCCCAACCGTTAATATATGTTTCGGGATGTGGCATTAGGGATCGGCCGGCGCTGATTTCAACGCGAACTCGAAAAAAGAGAAGTTTCCAATCCGCTATAAAATCGAGGTAGACTTTTTCGCGGTTGTGGAATCAAATGCCACACCCTAGAAAACCTAAATTAGAACAAGTAGACTATCAGAGAGTTTTTTCTAAGAATCACTTGTCATAGGGCTCAAAGTAGCACTTGTTTAGAGTGAAATCTTGGAATTGCATCGAAAATCTCTGTCTCGACCTACGCATCAAAACAAGAAGGGGAACGGCACGAAACGGTACATAGGAAGTTAGGGTGGATAGGTTAGATGATGGTAGGATCAATTACATTGCGCTCCCCAACCGTTAATATATGTTTCGGGATGTGGCATTAGGGGATCTGCCTGGCGCTGATTTCAGCGCGAACTCAAAAAAAGAGAAGTTTCCAATCCGGCTATAAAATCGAGGTAGACTTTTTCGCGGTTGTGGAATCAAATGCCTCACCCTAGAAAAACGAAATTAGAACAAGTAGACGATCGAGAGAGTTTTTCTAAGAATCACTTGTCATAGGGCTCAAAGTAGCACTTGTTTGAGTGAAATCTTGGAATTGCATCGAAAAATCTCTATCTCGACCTACGCATTAAAACAAGAAGGGGAATGGCACGAACGGTACATAGGAAGTTAGGGTGGATAGGTTAGATGATGGTAGGATCAATTACATTGCGTTCCCCAACCGTTAATATATGTTTCGGGATGTGGCATTAGGGATCGGCCGGGCGCTGATTTCAGCGCGAACTCAAAACAAAGAGAAGTTTCCAATCCCGCTATAAAATCGAGGTAGATTTTTTCGCGGTAGTGGAATCAAATGCCTCACCCTAGAAAAACTAAATTAGAACAAGTAGACTATCAAAGAGTTTTTCTAAGAATCACTTGTCATAGGCCTCAAAGTAGCACTTGTTTAGAGTGAAATCTTGGAATTGCATCGAAAATCTCGTCTCGACCTACGCATCAAAACAAGAAGGGGAACCCGCACGAACGGTACATAGGAAGTTAGGGTGGATAGGTTAGATGATGGTAGGATCAATTACATTGTGTTCCCCAACCGTTAATATATGTTTCGGGATGTGGCATTAGGGATCGGCCGGCGTTGATTTCACGCGAACTCGAAAAACAAAGAGAAGTTTCCAATCCGCTATAAAATCGAGGTAGACTTTTTCGCGGTAGTGGAATCAAATGCCTCACCCTAGAAAAACCTAAATTAGAACAAGTAGACTATTAGAGAGTTTTTCTAAGAATCACTTGTCATAGGCCTCAAAGTAGCACTTGTTTAGAGTGAAATCTTGGAATTGCATCGAAAAATCTGTCTCGACCTACGCATCAAAACAAGAAGGGGAACGCAGACGAACGGTACATAGGAAGTTAGGGTGGATAGGTTAGATGATGGTAGGATCAATTACATTGCGTTCCCCAACCGTTAATATATGTTTCGGGATGTGGCATTAGGGACTGCTGGCGCTGATTTCAGCGCGAACACGAAACAAAGAGAAGTTTCCAATCCGGCTATAAAATCGAGGTAGACTTTTTCGCGGTTGTGGAATCAAATGCCTCACCCTAGAAAACCTAAATTAGAACAAGTAGACGATCAGAGAGTTTTTCTAAGAATCACTTGTCATAGGGCTCAAAGTAGCACTTGTTTAGAGTGAAATCTTGGAATTGCATCGAAAATCTCTGTCTCGACCTACGCATCGAAACAAGAAGGGGGGCGGCACGAACGGTACATAGGAAGTTAGGGTGGATAGGTTAGATGATGGTAGGATCAATTACATTGCGTTCCCCAACCGTTAATATATGTTTCGGGATGTGGCATTAGGGATTTCTTTGGGCGCTGATTTCAGCGTGAACTCAAAACAAAGAGAAGTTTCCAATCCGGCTATAAAATCGAGGTAGACTTTTCGCGGTTGTGGAATCAAATGCCTCACCCTAGAAAACCTAAATTAGAACAAGTAGACTATCGAGAGTTTTTCTAAGAATCACTTGTCATAGGGCTCAAAGTAGCACTTGTTTAGAGTGAAATCTTGAATTGCATCGAAAAATCTCTTTCTCGACCTACGCATCGAAACAAGAAGGGAACGCACGAACGGTACATAGGAAGTTAGGGTGGATAGGTTAGATGATGGTAGGATCAATTACATTGCGTTCCCCAACCGTTAATATATGTTTCGGGATGTGGCATTAGGGATCTGCCGGGCGCTGATTTCAACGTGAACTTCAAACAAAGAGAAGTTTCCAATCCGGCTATAAAATCGAGGTAGACTTTTTTCGCGGTAGTGGAATCAAATGCCTCACCCTAGAAAAACCTAAATTAGAACAAGTAGATGATCGAGAGTTTTTCTAAGAATCACTTGTCATAGGGCTCAAAGTAGCACTTGTTTAGAGTGAAATCTTGGAATTGCATCGAAAATCAAGTCTCGACCTACGTACCAAAACAAGAAGGGGAACGGCACGAACGGTACATAGGAAGTTAGGGTGGATAGGTTAGATGATGGTAGGATCAATTACATTGCGTTCCCCAACCGTTAATATATGTTTCGGGATGTGGCATTAGGGACTGCTGGCGCTGATTTCAGCGCGAACACGAAACAAAGAGAAGTTTCCAATCCGGCTATAAAATCGAGGTAGACTTTTTCGCGGTTGTGGAATCAAATGCCTCACCCTAGAAAACCTAAATTAGAACAAGTAGACGATGAGAGAGTTTTTCTAAGAATCACTTGTCATAGGGCTCAAAGTAGCACTTGTTTAGAGTGAAATCTTGGAATTGCATCGAAAATTCGTCTCGACCTACGCTAGAAACAAGAAGGGGAACGGCACACGAACGGTACATAGGAAGTTAGGGTGGATAGGTTAGATGATGGTAGGATCAATTACATTGCGTTCCCCAACCGTTAATATATGTTTCGGGATGTGGCATTAGGGATCGCCGGGCGCTGATTTTCAGCGCGAACTCGAAACAAAGAGAAGTTTCCAATCCCGCTATAAAATCGAGGTAGACTTTTTTTCGCGGTAGTGGAATCAAATGCCTCACCCTAGAAAACCTAAATTAGAACAAGTAGACGATGAGAGAGTTTTTCTAAGAATCACTTGTCATAGGGCTCAAAGTAGCACTTGTTTAGAGTGAAATCTTGGAATTGCATCGAAAATCTCTGTCTCGACCTACGCATCAAACAAGAAGGGGAATGGCACGAACGGTACATAGGAAGTTAGGGTGGATAGGTTAGATGATGGTAGGATCAATTACATTGCGTTCCCCAACCGTTAATATATGTTTCGGGATGTGGCATTAGGGATCGCCTGGCGCCGATTTCAACGCGAACTCAAAACAAAGAGAAGTTTCCAATCCAGGCTATAAAATCGAGGTAGATTTTTTTCGCGGTAGTGGAATCAAATGCCTCACCCTAGAAAAACTAAATTAGAACAAGTAGACTCTCAAAGAGTTTTTCTAAGAATGACTTGTCATAGGCCTCAATGTAGCACTTGTTTAGAGTGAAATCTTGGAATTGCATCGAAAATCTTCGTCTCGACCTACGCATCAAAAACAAGATGGGGAACGGCACGAACGGTACATAGGAAGTTAGGGTGGATAGGTTAGATGATGGTAGGATCAATTACATTGCGTTCCCCAACCGTTAATATATGTTTCGGGATGTGGCATTAGGGACTGCTGGCGCTGATTTCAACGCGAACTCGAAAAAAGAGAAGTTTCCAATCCGGCTATAAAATCGAGGTAGACTTTTTCGCGGTAGTGGAATCAAATGCCTCACCCTAGAAAAACTAAATTAGAACAAGTAGACTCTCAGAGAGTTTTTCTAAGAATCACTTGTCATAGGCCTCAAAGTAGCACTTGTTTAGAGTGAAATCTTGGAATTGCATCGAAAATCTCTGTCTCGACCTACGTACCAAAACAAGAAGGGGAACGGCACGAACGGTACATAGGAAGTTAGGGTGGATAGGTTAGATGATGGTAGGATCAATTACATTGCGTTCCCCAACCGTTAATATATGTTTCGGGATGTGGCATTAGGGACTGCTGGCGCTGATTTCAGCGCGAACTCGAAACAAAGAGAAGTTTCCAATCCGCTATAAAATCGAGGTAGACTTTTTCGCGGTTGTGGAATCAAATGCCTCACCCTAGAAAACCTAAATTAGAACAAGTAGACGATCAGAGAGTTTTTCTAAGAATCACTTGTCATAGGGCTCAAAGTAGCACTTGTTTAGAGTGAAATCTTGGAATTGCATCGAAAATCTCTGTCTCGACCTACGTACCGAAACAAGAAGGGGAACGGCACGAACGGTATATAGGAAGTTAGGGTGGATAGGTTAGATGATGGTAGGATCAATTACATTGCGTTCCCCAACCGTTAATATATGTTTCGGGATGTGGCATTAGGGACTGCTGGCGCTGATTTCAGCGTGAACTCGAAACAAAGAGAAGTTTCCAATCCGGCTATAAAATCGAGGTAGACTTTTTCGCGGTTGTGGAATCAAATGCCTCACCCTAGAAAACCTAAATTAGAACAAGTAGACGATCAGAGAGTTTTTCTAAGAATCACTTTTCATAGGGCTCAAAGTAGCACTTGTTTAGAGTGAAATCTTGGAATTGCATCGAAAATCTCTGTCTCGACCTACGTACTAGAAACAAGAAGGGGAACGGCACGAACGGTACATAGGAAGTTAGGGTGGATAGGTTAGATGATGGTAGGATCAATTACATTGCGTTCCCCAACCGTTAATATATGTTTCGGGATGTGGCATTAGGGACTGCTGGCGCTCACAGCGCGAACTCGAAACAAAGAGAAGTTTCCAATCCGGCTATAAAATCGAGGTAGACTTTTTCGCGGTTGTGGAATCAAATGCCTCACCCTAGAAAACCTAAATTAGAACAAGTAGATGATCAAGAGTTTTTCTAAGAATCACTTGTCATAGGCCTCAAAGTAGCACTTGTTTAGAGTGAAATCTTGGAATTGCATCGAAAATCTCTCGTCTCGACCTACGCACCAAAAACAAGAAGGGGAACGACACGAACGGTACATAGGAAGTTAGGGTGGATAGGTTAGATGATGGTAGGATCAATTACATTGCGTTCCCCAACCGTTAATATATGTTTCGGGATGTGGCATTAGGGATCGGCCGGGCGCTGATTTCAGCGCGAACTCGAAACAAAGAGAAGTTTCCAATCCGGCTATAAAATCGAGGTAGACTTTTTCGCGGTTGTGGAATCAAATGCCTCACCCTAGAAAACCTAAATTAGAACATGTAGACTATCGAGAGTTTTTCTAAGAATCACTTGTCATAGGGCTCAAAGTAGCACTTGTTTAGAGTGAAATCTTGGAATTGCATCGAAAATCTCTGTCTCGACCTACGTACCGAAACAAGAAGGGGAACGGCACGAACGGTACATAGGAAGTTAGGGTGGATAGGTTAGATGATGGTAGGATCAATTACATTGCGTTCCCCAACCGTTAATATATGTTTCGGGATGTGGCATTAGGGGATCGCTGGGCGCGATTTCAGCGCGAACTCGAAAAACAAAGAGAAGTTTCCAATCCGGCTATAAAATAGAGGTAGACTTTTTCGCGGTAGTGGAATCAAATGCCTCACCCTAGAAAACCTAAATTAGAACAAGTAGACGATCGAGAGTTTTTCTAAGAATCACTTGTCATAGGGCTCAAAGTAGCACTTGTTTAGAGTGAAATCTTGGAATTGCATCGAAAAATTGTCTCGACCTACGTCACGAAACAAGAAGGGGGAACGGCATGAACGGTACATAGGAAGTTAGGGTGGATAGGTTAGATGATGGTAGGATCAATTACATTGCGTTCCCCCAACCGTTAATATATGTTTTGGGATGTGGCATTAGGGATCGGCCGGCGCTGATTTCAAAGCGAACTCAAAACAAAGAGAAGTTTCCAATCCGGCTATAAAATAGAGGTAGACTTTTTTTCGGGGTAGTGGAATCAAATGCCTCACCCTAGAAACCCTAAATTAGAACAAGTAGACTATCGAGAGTTTTTCTAAGAATCACTTGTCATAGGGCCTCAAAGTAGCACTTGTTTGAGTGAAATCTTGGAATTGCATCGAAAATCTCTATCTCGACCTACGCATCAAACAAGAAGGGAAATGGCACGAACGGTACATAGGAAGTTAGGGTGGATAGGTTAGATGATGGTAGGATCAATTACATTGCGTTCCCCAACCGTTAATATATGTTTCGGGATGTGGCATTAGGGGATCGGCTGGCGCCGATTTCCTCAGCGAACTCGAAACAAAGAGAAGTTTCCAATCCGGCTATAAAATCGAGGTAGATTTTTTGCGGTAGTGGAATCAAATGCCTCACCCTAGAAAACTAATTTAGAACAAGTAGACTCTCAAAGAGTTTTTCTAAGAATCACTTGTCATAGGCCTCAAAGTAGCACTTGTTTAGAGTGAAATCTTGGAATTGCATCGAAAATCTCTGTCTCGACCTACGTACCGAAACAAGAAGGGGAACGGCATGAACGGTACATAGGAAGTTAGGGTGGATAGGTTAGATGATGGTAGGATCAATTACATTGCGTTCCCCAACCGTTAATATATGTTTCAGGATGTGGCATTAGGGACTGCTGGCGCTGATTTCAACGAACTCTAAACAAAGAGAAGTTTCCAATCCGGCTATAAAATCGAGGTAGACTTTTTCGCGGTAGTGGAATCAAATGCCTCACCCTAGAAAAACTAATTTAGAACAAGTAGACTCTTAGAGAGTTTTTCTAAGAATCACTTGTCATAGGCCTCAAAGTAGCACTTGTTTATAGTGAAATCTTGAATTGCATCGGTAGCAC